>BLKM01007982.1:0-237034 GCA_013340265.1 Coptotermes formosanus | reverse complement strand
GTCGTCGTCGTCGTCGTCGTCGTCGTCGTCGTCGTCGTCGTCGTCGTCGTCGTCGTCGTCGTCGTCGTCGTCGTCGTCGTCGTCGTCGTCGTCGTCGTCGTCGTCGTCGTCGATGATTTACTCGGTAATATTTAAAACCCTTCACAAATATTCGCGATCCTTCAAACTTGAGATGGAGAATCATTCTCCGAAGTATATATGCAGAAACAACGCCGTCGTACCCCTCTTCCATTTAACAAGTGGGGGATGCATTAGTGTAATTGAGTTATCGTGCACGGGAACGTTTCGAATGACAAGAAAGGTGGAAAACCGCTTGTATCATAATTCCGGCATCAGATCCGGTCCTTTCATCTAATATTACGCTTTAGTTTAATTACTTGCTTTTGCTAGGAGACTTCGATAGAAAAAGGGGGCTATATCTTTTCGCCGTTATCTTGCATTATTTAATTATCACTGATATTTGGAGTGCAGGAAGGATTTTTATTCATGTTATGATCAGCATTGGCAGTTTACGTATTTAACATAAAATTACTAATATTCTTCTGTTGACTGTCTGTGTACGATTTATGAATCTGAATATATTGATGTTCTGACTGTCCGGTTGATTAACCGTCAAAAAGCATGCGATTAAGGCACAGGATTTGGAGAAAACTCCGCTTAAATGATTGCATTTCTTTTACCAAAAATATTTCTTTAACCTTAGTGTGGGAATTGTTCTTTATTCTAGCAAGACCATATTTTGACGCAACGGGCTGACGTACTGCTGATGTTCTAGACTTGTATTACGGAGGTACCTGGTTCAAATCTTGGCAAAGGTAAAGTTTTACGTAGGTTTTCCACCTCTGGAGGCAAGCTCAGGTTTGTACAATACTTCGAACGTGACAGTTGCTTGCAAACCCTTTCCAGTTTAACGTTCATTAATCACCCTAGAGTTAGACGCTACGTAACTTCCAAAACTGACATCGATGATAGTCGCCACCTTTCCCATTCAAAAAGACCACATTAAAATCTTAATTTATGTCCGTTCAGTAGTTGTAGAATCAGGATTTTATTGTTCCCAGCATGACATGGATACCTTGAAATTTGCGGAATATTTTTACTAAGTGAGCAGCTGTTCGCTTCTCATGAGGGGTGTTGTACTGCAGAATTTGCCACTTAGTTATGCTAAGTGTTGTAACACTCGTCGGTAAAGTGTGTTGCGAAAGTGGATCGTGTAACAAAGATAATCTGATTCACCAAATTCTACCCATTAATTCTATTTGCAGGATATCAAGAGAACTGCGCGTAAGCCGGAAGTAGAGGGATTCCTGCTTGTTTTAAAGTATCGTTGTAATAAACGCATTGCGTTTTGTATTTTCTAAAGGACTGTGCCTGAAAAATCACTTTCTGGGAAGAAATATGATTCGCAGATCTTTTTAATAAAAGGTATTTATTATATAGCTGTCGACGTGCAGTTCTCGGATTTATTTAACTACGAAATACAACGAGGTGCATCACATGTAAATGGCGAAAGGAAATGTTCGTAACGTTATAAGCCTTTAGTACAGGGGGAATACAATGCTTTCGTAAATATTTTCCTTAATTTTTACTTTCGTTTTAAACGAAAGAAATACTTTATATTATTCATGTTGTTGAGTTTTTATGTGTTTGCTTTTCATGGCTGCCGTAACTTTCAACATATTCCCTTCCCATCGTATAGGCCTGCCATCTATCATGTCGAATAGTTCCTCGAACTTGCCAGCAGTTAATCAGTACGAACCAATGTTATGACAAACCTGCTCGATCATTTGCTACGTCTTACCCCTGAACACATTTATGAAATCGAACTGATGGTAGCTTCCGTGAACTAAATGTCAAGATGAAGATAAATAACCCACTTGTTTAACGTGTTGTCCAGAAATCTTATTTCCTGTTCTCAATTTCAAAGTGCTTCTGTACCAAAACACACATTTTTTCTATGTCGCTTTATTATAGCATTTTCTTTCTACTTAGTAGCGTAAAAATCAAAGTATCACAAAACAAAAAGGCTGTAGAGTTATCCTTCCCATTTCTAATCAACGCTACAAATGAAATGGTTTTTAAATGATCATTACGTGTAGGTCTAATTAAAAAAATGACTGTAGTTACTTTCAGAGTTATGCTGAGAGTATGTACTACAGAATGTATACGAAATGAGTAATGAATTATTCTGTGGCTGGTAAACAGGAAAACGGATATGGAAATATAGATGAATTGCATATTTCGTATGGGTAAATCAAACATGATTCGCACTCTACAAGGAAATTTAAAAAAATAGGATAAAAACTTTCTGACGCCGAGAACTTTAGCCTGACATCGATGTATGCATGCCACATAGAGTAGCAGATGGTACACACCAGACCTCAGAAGCAGGTACCATTCACATGTAACCATTTATCCTACCGTGGCGTCAAGGCTTGCAGCCAATCGTAAAAGAACTCGGTGAAAAGTGCCTGCAGTCAGGAGATGGCAGTTTGATTCAAGGTGGCATTTGACACAAATACACCTATCTCCGTCTGTCCGTCTTGTTTGTATGATGCTAATGGCCAAAAGGCTCAAGTGGTCCCATATTCTGACATTTCATCTTGTCTGTAGACATCTGATAGGCTCCTTATATTATGGATCTGGCCATCGTTTGGCTTTTGTCTGCACAGAACCACACAAACAGAGAAGAAACGCGGACTTACATCCATGCCCCCCTCCAGTGGTACTCAAACACGTCGTATCTGCGTTGGAGGTGGAGAAAACTGTACAGGCCCACAGTAGCCGGTCATTGTTAGCTACTCTGCCATTGCGGAAGCTAGTTACTGAGACCATCGTAATGTGCGCCACATTACATTTAACATGAAGAGACTCTTATTATTGGTTGATTTTTTACGTGGAGGATGTGGTAATTTTTTTTCACTTTTTAAAGGAATTTGTTAATCAGACTGCCGGATCCTTTATAGAACCCTTATGATGAAGGTTTGGCAGTAATAATGGTTTAGCAAACAAAGTAAACAATTGCATGGCACGGGTTAGCCTTCAGAGAGTAATATGTCCCAAGACAGTAATAAAATTCCTTACGATTTGTGGAACCTGCTGTGTGCCACGTGCCCCGCCCGTCTTACACTTCTTGATATGACCAGCGGCATAATATTTGGCAGCGAATAAAAACCGTTACACTACTCTTTATGAAATATTCTCCAGTCTTGTTTTACTGCCAGACTCCGCGTTCCAAATATTTTTCTCTGCACACTTCTGTCGAACATTGTTCTTCCCTCCCTGCAGTAGACCAAGTTTCACACACATACAAAACAACAAGCAAAAGAAATAGTGCAGTTTTTACTTAACGTGGAATACGTGATCTGTTGGAAACGAATGGGAAACGGGTGCAAAATGGCATTAGTGATGGAGTGGAAGCAGTCTGGCATATATTTATTGCAGTAGTTTTAGCAATCCACTAGCTCCCTTACCAATTTGTTCGTACAGCATTAAACAACAGCTCTAGACTGTTGAAATCAGCGAACCATTCACATTTGAAAAACCGCTGCTACAATCCCCAGGCTGTTATAAAACCCATTTTCGATCTAACTCGTGCGGAATATGGACCATACTGACTTTTAATTCGATTTCTTTCATCGGCTGGATATGCGTTTGTTTTATGGCTTTGGCATAATTGTTTCGTGTAAGGCGGAACGATTTCTATTACAGAGGGGATATGCCTCGGATGGAACCTAGTGCCGCTTTGCGCTTGTTTACAGACTTATTCCTTTCACAAGTCGTGCTTGAAATCCAAAATAACTACCCCATAACAGTGATTCACAACCGGGGACCACGCGCTTGCGAACAGGAGCAGAGTATGACCTTTGACACCTTGCGTAAGTTTCTGCGTGCTTATTATTGGCTTATTGCTTGTGTAGACTGAAAAATCGCGCGTGTAATATTATTCAAGACCGCCGTCTCGAGGCCTAAATTGCTGCGTGCCTTCTAAATGTGAAGCAAGTGAATTCTGCTGTCACGGCCGTTAGGGTTTGCCGCTTGGTATGCTGCGGATTTCTTAGACGTTCGACGTCAGATTTGATTCTTGAGAATCGCACCAAACTCACTGACACTCACCGCCAGACGTATGTCTGGGCGCACTTGCCTTGAGGCAAGTTTCCTTGTATGTTGACACCTTTACTCGAAAGTACCACAGGTTTCGGCTGCATCAAAATAATCTCGCATCATCATAGAGCAGTACACTGTTGTATATTTTTTAAAGATTTTATTATCGTGTTCTACGGTGTGGTCTGTTGGAGGAGTAATTTGTGAAGTAGGTATTACCTGTTTTTAATCTTACAGTTAACGCTGTATTTTATAAATTGAAATGGTTTAACCTTAGACTCAAATATTAACCATATATACAAACAATGGTTTTACAAAACCGTAATGCCTTCATGAGATCTCATAGGCAATAACTCTTCTTACATCATCTCTTGTATTCAGGCCTGATGATGATCACATAAGTGATCGAAACATGTTGCCTTGCATTTTATAAATAACAGTCTATATTGAAATTGTGATGACGGTTTTATTTTATATTTGATTACCTGTGTGTTTGTTTACAACAACTGAATGATGTTTTGTACATATTGAAGTTCAACGATGCCGATGTGGCATATGTAACAACATGAGAATAAACCACGTAATATGAAATATCTACAATTTTAAACATATTCGTAATTACCATGTACCAGGCAATTAAAAATATCTCAAATAAGTGCCTTCAGTTTAACACATCTGCACTCTTGGTACGAGTGTGAATGTTACGCAGTTAGCCACTAGCAATTCTGTGTTTCACCTGCAGTTTCCCTAAGAGCCGTTAAAGTCGGCCGAAACATGTCGAAAGGATTATGTGGGGAAAGGCATCCTTGTTAAGACTTGTAACAGTTTCGTTTCGTTTCGTTTCTTAGTTCTTCCCTCTTCTACCTACTTGTTCACGGTAGGTGTAGTGGGTTTTTATTTTCACTTGATCACACTCAAACACACACCACAGTCGGTAGAACTCCTCTGGACGAGGGATCGGCCCGACGCAGAGACCTCTACCTGACAAGACAAACACTTGTAACAGTACAATTGGTTATACTCACTTTCGATGTTGTTGTGTCAGGATGCCGAGTTTCACACAGATATGCTTCGTTAACAGCTTATTTTAACGTGTAGATGAATGTATGTAAAATTTCATGTTCCCTTTACTTATATTGCCAACGGGCATTCAATTACAAAGAACCGCGACATAAATGAGAACGAGAGTAGCAAAACACAAGTCTTTGTCTGGTGCACGGTTAATAACGCTTCTGAACAATATAATTTAAAATATTAAATGCCTGGGTTTCTGAAGCAATAACAAGAAGTCATAGTACATAAAACCAGTTAATTAGCTTAGTGCTTTTACAAGGATCGTGGGAGGGGGGGAGTGTTCACAGAACTGTCTAAAAAGCTGTTTACAGTGATAAAATTGGAAAGTCAAGCAGGCGACTAGTACGCAATACACGACATTGCGTGTGCGTTCCTTTCACTATTGTGATTCTTGCTTTTAATCTTTTGCCCGTTTAACATACAGCCTTTGGTTTCACCGTAGCAGACTACACTCTTCGATAAAAGTACCTCCCCATTCCCGAGTAATAAAAATGACGTCAGCTGATTGGATTAATGCAATAGGAACGGGACGTAGCAAGACCAAAACCGTGACAATTATTACGGCACACCTCGATAAAGTGGGGCTACATTTCTTTATTCCTAGTCGAAAGGATGCTAATAAATAAATAAATAAATAAATAAATAAATAAATAAATAAATAAATNGAAAGGATGCTAATAAATAAATAAATAAATAAATAAATAAATAAATAAATAAATAAATAAATAGGCAGAAATAATTGTTAGTAATTATTTCGTTGCCGATCCCAGTGGCCACGCGGTCTACGGCGTAGGTCTGCGGCCGAGCGCTTGCTGGGATCGTGGGTTCGAATCCCACGGGCGGCATGGATGTTTGTCTCTTGTGAGTGTTTGTGTTGTCAGGGAGAGGTCTCTGCGACTGGCCGATCCCTCGTCCAGAGGAGCCCTGCGGACTGTGGTGTGTGTCTGAATGTGATCAAGTGAAAATAAACAACCTCGACACCTGCTGTGAGTAGGTGGAAGAGGTGAGGGCTACGAAATGAAACGAATTATTTCGTTGATGTAAGCTGTTTCAAATACACTGTTCAGTAAACGACTTGGCCTGTATTCATAATTTTTTACTAATGTTCAGACAGAGTTTAGGCCCTGGCGTTAATGAAACATTAGCGGCAACCCTGAATAATACCTTGCTTGATTAAACGTGACGCTAAGCTGATAATTGCGTAAGTGGAAAAAGACCAAAGAAATTATTCTTTGCGGTTTATTTTACGACGCGGTTAGTAACTCAAATCAAATTAGTGGTACGAAGACTGATGATTGAAAAAGTGGAAGGTACTCGGAAAGAAGCAGTGGTGTCATAATGGATGTACTGTATCCGTATGTCCGTGGAAGGAGTGTGGGATGCCATGGTAAATATGTTGCTATAGAGACGGTAACCCGGAGTAGGTTCGAAATGGACACCGTCCTGTACTGGTGTAGAGCTTTGCCGTCGTATCAGTGCATTCACACAAAAGAAAGTCGGTCTTTTATAATCACACTGTGCCATTTTATAGGATTGTTTCGGATGAAACCGGAGAGGGTCGGGACGGATCAGTATACTTCACTTCCGCAATCGATCTGAACAATACGCCACTGTATTCCTCGGGGAACTGCGTTCCATAATCATGAAATAAAGTGGAGAAAATAGGGAGAAAGAAAGAGCGTCAAAACAGGAGCCAATAAGAAGGCAGTGTTTGTCCTTCAATCAGAAAGAACGTGTTGTGGTAAGCGGGGATTTTGGTCTGCGAACTGCTGTTACAAATTGGCCAAAATGTTCGTCGTAATGTGTATTTCTTATAGCAATACATGTCCTGCATTTCAATGGATTAATTTTCGTAGCATCCAATATCCGATTTAAAGGGCAGTAAGTTGTAAATTTCATAAACGGCAGATTGTCACACTGGGGGCGCCGGCGGTAATGGAGGGTGCACAGTTGAAAGCACTAAACATGTGTCATAAAGATCCAACGTGACGAAACAGGTGAGGTGATTGACGCAGGAGTGCATTTCCCAACAGGACGTGACTCGCAAACCAACGGAAATCAGCCCGTCAGCGTCATCTTCAGCAAGACTCAGGCTGAATACACGTTGACACAATTCACTTACAGCGGGTTTTGTCATTGCACTTACCAGCAGTCAATGAAATTCTGCTCATAATGTTAAATAATGCCGATCCTGCTGGTCGCGCGGTCTAAGGCGTGGGCCTGCCTCCGCTCGCTTGCTGGGATTGCGGGTTCGAAACCCGCCGGGGGCATAGATGTCTGTGTCTTGTGAATGTTATGTGTTATCAGGCAGAGGTCAATGCGTTTAGCTGATCACTCGTCCAGAGGAATCATACCGTGTGTGGTGTGTCTGAGTGCGTGTGTTTGTATGTGTTTAATTGAGTGTGGTCTAGAAATCTCAAAAGAGGCGAGATAGGCCCGATTCGGGCTGTAGCGCCACGGGGAAAAATGTTAAATTATATGTCATTTAGGTGTGACTGTTGGTATACTGCTTGTCAGGGTTCCTTATAATTAGGCCTTATTGGTTTAAACATATTGTAACTTATCTAAAACGCACACATGAAAATA
This sequence comes from Coptotermes formosanus, assembly GCA_013340265.1. Classification (NCBI taxonomy): domain Eukaryota; kingdom Metazoa; phylum Arthropoda; class Insecta; order Blattodea; family Rhinotermitidae; genus Coptotermes; species Coptotermes formosanus. The sequence continues at coordinate 229,270 of BLKM01007982.1, read as the reverse complement.
ATTATTTTTGTATAAAACTTTTCCTTTCCGTGACAAACTAGTCAGGATTTGAAACTAGTCATGTGACAGTATATCCAGGTAAGACCCCGTGATAAATTTCAAGGGTTCTATTATTTTATCCAAATAACCATACTGATACGCATATTAATGTATTTATCAGTGTGTGTATACAAGTATGTATACATAAATACAACATCTTACCACAGAACATTTTCAGGTAATAATTGTTTGTTAGTTACAGTTGTCAGAATTGTTTCACTCGATAGCCTTGTTTTGTTGTCTATCTTATTAATAAAAGTAGACCGATAAATATTCCGTGATTTTCGTATGGTACCGCCATGATCAAGGACCTGAGGTGGGATACCATTGTGTTGGCACCTCATGGCAAGTTTATAAGTTGTGAAGTTCTGTAATCTTTTTGGTAGGGAGTCAACTAGTAGCAATTTGACTTTCTGCCGGTATTGAATTATTGATTCCTGTGATCGAACTAAGGACTAAACGGACTGATTTATATATTTCATTAGTATAATTTTGGAGAAAATATTTTCATTTCGGGACCCTAAGAATGACCTCGTATCTCACGTGTTAGGCCTTGACCCGTTTTATGTGTCCACCTGTTAAAAAGTAGCAACTGAAGGGGTAAAATATGTTCATAAACCGTATACTACCGTACAGAACGGCATATCTTCCATTTATGTCTTTTTGTGTATATTTAATTAATTCAGAAACCTTTTTCCGTCTAAAGCAGCTTCATCGGCCGTATACCCTGTAAAGCGGAACAAATTAAAAAATCTGCTGAATCGTAGACCTATGCTGTATCGTGGCCTTTATAGCATTTCCTGTTAGTGCTTCACAGAAAGAAAATAGAAACTTACATTTTTAAATCGTAGTAGTAACTATACATACCAACTGCTGTAACGCATAGAAAATGCGCGTTGTTTCTAAAAATTGTTTTTGTTCACGCATGATTGTCACAATAAATGCCAATTTTTACTTTATACAGCATTAGATATTTGGTGTTTCTAACCTTTGGTGCGTAAGTATGAACACATATCACGATATGTGAAATAATGAACGTTCCTAACTATGTCAGACAGCTAACCGGAACTGGAAGTAAAATAAGCATGCTGGATGGTGAAGCTGTATCTTGAAAGCAGTGTATAATCGTGTGTACAGTATGTTAGAAGACTGACCGTGTTTGCAGAGTATCAATGCTGTCTGCATTCGTACGTCCTTTTCAGCTGTGAGAGGCATATCGTATTTAACATTAAGTTTCGTCTGTTGTGATGCTGTGTACGATAATGTGCGAACAAAAGAGGCGTAACTGCCAGTCTGTTGAAAATTAGAGGAGAAGGAACCTGGGGTATTATTTTAATTTCTTTTTCCTACAGTGTGTATTCTGAACCTCATGTAATTGCCTGTACGTGGTTTTCATTATATGACGCTGCCCAAGGCAAGCGCAAGCACTAGGCCAGCTTGCTTTTGCAAGCGTATTCGTAGCATTGTAATTTTAAAACCAAGCACATGGGAAGTTGGGATTGAAGTCTAAAGGGGGTTGAAAGTTACGGGCAAACGAACAATGTAGGCCTGTGTAGAGTCAGTTAACAATACCGTGACCTTTACGGTTACTTATAATTTTATCAAAATATAATGGCAAATAAGAACAGTTTTGATTTCTCCGCCTGTTTGCTAGGTCTGTGTCAGAGATGGCGGACCGTAGTATTCACAAGCAGTTATATCATTAACCCGTTCTAGACGAGGATTAACCTGAATTTTATTTAAAATTTCAGTTTGTACCGCCAAGTAAACACACTGCGTCTCGGTTATAGAAACCAATCATTTGATACCCTGTAGGAAAAAAAATCTTTGTTTGTTCTGAGATCTATATAAGCAAATGAATATAGCATGAGGGCACAGCGTAGAATTTCTGAATGTTAAACACGTTGGTATGTTGGTACTTATAGTGACCACTAATGTTGGCTTGACTTGACCTGATTTGACTTGACTTGACTGCAGCCTTCATGTGATTGGTTGGTTGTTGTAATGACAGATTTTACTATCTCTTAACCTTTACTTTAGTGGAAAATTTTAAATTCAAACCTGGAATAGTACGGAATGTGAAACTGCTATTTTATATCCAGGTTGTCGCAACTATTCTTAAAGACAGAACAGTAAAAGGTTTATATGTAATGACAAGAAATATTATGAATGCAAGAGCAGAGGCGACACCCGAAACGTTTCGCGAGCCATTTTAAATATGCCTTGGGCAATGAGCAGTGTCGAGTATAACGTTGGTACGATGAATAAAACACTGTAATAAGCCATCAGAGAATTAAACGAAATGACTCATCATGGATACCTGCACTGTCGTAGTTTTGTATTCTAATTTCTTCACCGAAGCGATCCATTTTTCATCTTGTACTTATGTCCGTTTAGTTCTAAAAGTCACGTCTGTTAAAATACGTGTTCAGTGCCTTTCGGTAAGATTTGCACTGTAAATGTAATGCAGAGTTAACAGAATATATTAAACGAGTCGCAATATGCCTTGTTTAATAAAACATTGCTACACACATGTAATAGAATACTGAAACAATATAGAATTATGTACGTTATTACATACACTAAACCGGGGCTGTGTGTGTACGTTTGTTCAAACACCTTTCCTAAAGTCTGGATGTTTTAAACGAGGCGCTGACAAGGCAAGCGGCTCAGTCCGCTAGAACATTTAACATTACCTGGAGCTGCGGTTATAAATTGTCATATATTATCCATTCATTTTGAGTTTTGTTTACGTTAAACTTCATGGAAGTACTATTAAAGACTACATAATATTGTAAATTGCGTGCTTTTAAACGAAGCTTGAAGTGTGCTCGTAGAATGTATGCTCTTTATAGAAGTATATAAAAATCTCTTAATTTAGTTTGTGTATATTAACGTAATTTTACCTTGTGAAAATTAAAGTGGGTTGTATTTCATTCGAAAACAGATCTTCTATATGGCATTATAAATTTAAGAATTATATTTGTGTGTTCCTATATTACTGCGTCATTTGTTTGAACCTGTTGCAATGTATACATACACGTCTGAGCTTAGAAATATAATTTAATTAATATTTGCTTTTTCTTAGATAATAACAATATTTTGTTTTTATTCAACACTTTGTCAAAATCCGAAGCGGGACACTGCTTGGAACACAGGCGTAAATAGGAGGAGCAGGTGTTGAAGGACAAGTTTATGAGGTTCCAGACTAATTTGATATGTAGCTGGATATGGACAAGTGACGGACTGTTGTTAACAAGGTACGGAACTTCCAAGTTCATTGACAGCCGGGAGGATTTCTTGGCGACTGGAGCAACTGTTTATTTAATAGGCAAATACTAATAAATTATAATAAATTAATTGACCGAAGTAATACATAACCTGCGTGTAAAATACTTTCATATACGCAAAAATTAACTATGAATTGCTTTACATGTGAGTACATACTCATCATACTGAAATGATGTATAATTGTTTATCTAAGTGAAAACTCATATTGAACAGTCGTTCAGAAGTAGGTCGAAAGTCATAATTAACAGTTTGACTTGAAATGTAAAAATAAAAAATGATTCAAAATACACAGCAATTGCAATTGAAGTACGTATTAAATGTGTGGTATTCAAATACATGTCACAGCCTGATGATGAGAGAAATGTCGAAACGTGTAGTATAATAGCGTGACTTAAAAAAATTTTCTTTAGGTTATATGGCTGTGTATCGTATATTGTGCACGGTTAATTTTGAAGGCAGTGTAGGAAACTCATTGTCAGAAACAAAATATGACCTAATAGTGTCAAGTTACAGCTTTTGTTTCTGCTAAGTAATTCTTTTGCCTACCTTGTATGATTTACTGATACAGGGATGCACAAATCCCAGTAGCCAAGTCTCAGTGCCCACGAAGCTTTGTACTGTGGCGCCTAATATTTCTAGGTATTCAGTAAGGAATATGTTTCATGTGACCTTCCTGGCGCCTAGAATTGTAAGGTGGCTCCTAGGTTTCTGGAAACTTTATGCATGTCTGTAGTAATGTCTGTGGTAATCACGCGTGTGGGAACAGAATGATGCGATATCTTCCACAGCCATAGAGATACGGAATAATTTATTTTGTCGGCCTGCATCGCTATCCCATTATAATCCAGATTGGTCACTAGATATAAAAATAATAAACCGCTATTCAAGCAATTATGAAGTGTTAGGATGAATGATTGCTAATTTTTGAGTCTGACATTTTTAATCCGTCCAAATTATCATGAAGTCTCTCATTTCCTTCACAGCTGAGCATGCAAAATGGCTATTAAACAACAAATCAATGCACTCAGGACTGGAGTACTCTTCGCTAAGCATTGCGCTGAAGCAGCGATCCTCGAGCAAAAGGTCCCCGTGACCTTATTTACAGTTAAGGAACACGTCTGTAGCTTCCTAACTCCAAACCATGTGTCGTCTTACATCAAAAAACACCCTGTAAAAGAAATTATTACTAATTTACGATTTAAATAAAACTAACTAATTCCATGGAGCAGAGGCCTTCATGAGAAGCTAACAGTTTCTCAGCTACTCAAGAAATTCCCCGCATTTTATGGAACCCGGAGGTTCATTACCACATTCACAGGAGCCCGCCACCTGTCTCTATCCTGAGCCAGCTCAATCCAGTCCATGCCGTATCCCACTTCTTGAAGATCCATTTTAATATTATCCTCCCATCTACGCCTGGGTCTCCCAAGTCGTCGCCTTCCCTCAGGTCTCCCCACCAAAATCCTGTATGCACCTCTCTTTTCCCCCATATATGCGATTTAAATAAAAACATGAGGAAATATTGGGCCTATGTTACTATTATGAAAGTGAGACTTACCCAATGTACATTCTTCAACGACTAATTGAAGGGCACCAAAGCATATTAGGCCTACCTAAGTAACAGCCCACATGGAAGCGCGTGTTAACGTATGGATTGCAGCCGTGTGGCACGTAACCACATCAGCGCATAAATTGTCTTGGAATCTACAGCACATTCGATAAACATTCGTGTCAAGACTTCAAATTTTTTCAACAAGGAACTTAATTATTTGTCATGAAAATAGTCGAAGGCCGCACGAGGAATTGCTGGTAGCCGCACCTGAGAATCTTCTGGAGAAAGCAGGTTTCTACGTAGCACGAAAGCGTCCATATTTTACCAGCTAATATTAATGTACAGTAATGTACTCTTATTGCACAGTAAATCGTGGAAGTAAATCGGATTTCATTTGCATCGCGTGGAACTGGCAATATCATCGATTTAAATGTATAATGGTCATGATAAATAACGGCGGGAAACTACAAATAAAGGTGTCCTTGTGCTTATTAACACCACGCGATGAAAATGTATGACGGAGGAGAAATGTATCATATATATAATCAGAAGCACTTCGTACGCAATTCCAATCACAGTGCATCAAGCTTCACAGAACTCTCGACATGTTTCGGTGTGAATTCACACCATCTTCATGGGAACAAATAGAACACCTAAAACACTTAAGACAACACTAGCTTGGTTATCTTAAGTGTTTTAAGTGTTCTGTTTGTTCCCCTGAATATGATGTGAATTCACACCGAAACATGTCGGGAATTCTGTGAAGCTTGGTGCAATGTGAATGGAATTGTGTACGAGTTGGTTCTCATAATATGTATGAAAACATACATACACAGTATGGACAATTTTAAATTTAAAAGAGGAGAAATGTAGTTTCACGCATTCTTAACTTCTGTATGAGTTACAGGCAAGTGGTTACTTATACGCCCCGCCTGCTTTACTCCCGGCTAATATCTCCCAGTTCTCATTATCTGTGAGTGTGGTTGGACCCCAGAGCCGGTCTGAATAGCTTGCAGAAGAGAAAAATCTTTTGTCCTTGTCAGAAGTCTAACCCTGACTCCTGTATCGTCAAGCAAGTAGCCGAGTTGGTACAGTCCTTGAGCTATCCCGTCTAGTAACAAGTTACATATATATATATATAAAAGCGGATGGTTACAGTCTGTGCGGCCGTATCCCGCATCCTATTCGCCATCTATTTTAGTAACAAGTTAAGCCATTTTAAAAAGTAGAAATCCCACTTTATGTGTCTTTATACACAGCCATATGTCGTCGTAATCTATGCAATAATAAAATATTTGTAAATTACTGAATATTGTATGGGAAATGGAATGGTTGGGGAATGTACGGATGGGTATATTGAAGGAAAGAATTCTTGAATTATTGGTTGGTATTTTGTATGACTTATAGTAACTTAGATGTTCGAATATTTTGAACTGTGAGGATTTGAACTTAGCGGAATTAAGAAAAGGAAGACATGACTGAAATGGATGTGTCGTAGATATAAATACAGATATTACTGCACTGAAGAAACCTGATTCTATGGCAGAACCGTTATATAATGCCGAATGAAGCTCTTATTTTAGATTATTGTTGCAACGGACTGTCGGTATGCAGTTCTGATTGTGTACAGTTTAATATAAACAAGTTCGTGCGTGACTGTTGACACATAACGTTGCTGTGGGTGCCACGCTTTATCTTCTTGTGACCGTATTGCATTTGATTTAGATCACCAACAGAGTTCCAGAATCATGTTTTCTTTTGACAGTAAGGAACTTCGTGTTTTTTCTCTCCTCCAAATATTATTAAGCTTTTCGGCTGAGCGCTTAACAGCTAGGGACTGACGTGTACTGAAGTGTATGCAGCATTCGTAGCATGAGGGGCTGTAGTTAAGACACTGCTTTAGACACTGGGAAGTGGACAGCGGAACAGTATTCAAATCAGTGTGAGAGAGGATGTTATATTAAGTTGCAGAAGGGACTTAGATGCCTGAGAATAAGGATCGGTAGCGGTCTTGTGAACGTGTTAATGAAATGTGATGAATTTCCCGAGCAGCCAGCTGATCATCGGCTTCTTAAAAAGTGTCCTCTCCATGAAATAAATCAGTGGCATCTGTTCAATAAATAGAGTCCGTAAATAGCCTTGCATCTGACCAGCACCCGTACAAATTTCTTGTGCCTTCAGACATGGTGCCTTCTTAGCCATAAGTGGTTAGGGTACATTATGGCCAGTGATTTAATGCGATACTATGAAGGCACTAGATCTGTGATCTCTTTCGAGACTACCTTAAATGTTGTGCCAGAAGGACGTAAAATATGAAATTGTTGTTGTTGTTGTTGTTGTTGTTGTTGTTGTTGTTGTTGTTGTTTGGATGTCTTCGGAAAGCAAATGATCGCACTTAGATTTAATAGTGTTATTAGTTCCCAATTTTAAGGTGCCCTAATTAATTCTAATTAGTTAAATATTCTTCTTTTTGTATTGCTTTTGTTTGTTTTATATATATCCTGTTTATTGCCATTCGTGATTTGTGTTGTTATGTTCCGCTGTTTTGAATGTCTGCTATATAAGGTAGAGATTCTACTGTAGTGTGTTATTTACACTTGGAAATTTATGTAGTTTAATATCCAACGGAATCGTACTATCACTGGTATCTGAACATAAATGGAGATATTATTTGGGATATCCGTAGGTCTTATTCTGCCAGGAATATTCGCTGGTATGAATTACTGGAAGGTTAAACACCTGCTTTCGGCGTAATACGTGTATAAGCGTTACTGTATTTTAAAGGCATATATTTTTCACATTATTTTACATCCTGTTATTCGAGGCTACTAACATGCGTCATAAATACGAGAAAGTAATTGAGTAAATGAATGTACATCTTCAGCATTTGTCTGGTTCTGTCATTGTTACCTTGTAGAGTTTGTTACCGTAAGGTCCTATAGATCTTTTGGATAAGGTGACTGTAGCATAGTATCTACCATTTTCAGAGTTACACGTTTGTTGGATTTGTTCTCGGAAGAAGAAACACAATGTGCCATATAGTGAAACTACTGCTGTAACTGGATCTGTTGCTTAGTAAAGGTAACATGTCTAGTGGCTTGAAGGTAGACGTGTTACCAGCAACAAGGAAGCAAATAAATTGTGCTGAGAGACGGGGAAAGAAAAATGGAGAACTGTGACGTAGTTATACTGCTTGTACGTATATATTGGCAGCCGTGTGTTCCGTGTCATTTCGTGAGTCTTTACAAAAGCCACGACGCAAGTAGAAGTGATTAATAACTGACTGTACGCTACTGTGACGGCCATAAAAATACACACGCTTTGATTAATATTTTAGCAAGACAGATCTGATACTGAAGTGAATGGATGAAGATGTTATTTCCAGTTCCTTATGCTGTTAACTTTATGGGTCTAATTCCCAGCGAGCTGTACAGTTTGCCTAATCTTAGTAGGACTGTTAATAAAGTGACTGACGGTGGATTGAAGTAAAATTTGGGAGTGAAAAATGTTGGGAAAGGTCTTGAGGATTCGGGGTTTTTTGAATTGTATTTTTCTTAAGTATACAGTAATCACTTAACCTAGAACATTTCTACGGTTGGCTTGAAAATTGGGTTCCAGTGACGTTGATAAGTTGTCTTAGTTGGTGACAGTTCTCGGCATGAAAGATTGTGGCCTCAGGCATGTTCTTCCATTATTAAAGTCTCCTATGACGCGTTTGTTTTTCACGTTTTACAGTTATATTCTTCCACGTTCACTCAGTATTTGTGCGCGGAATTCTGTTTTAAAGCTGTAATAAAAGCACATCCAGATCTGTTAAACATTTTATCGACTGATCTGTTTCGCATTTGACCTGCTCGTATGAATACACATTAGTCATAACACGCAAGTACATTTGCACAATATAAAAGCAGGCCATGATCCCATTGGCCGCGCGGTCTAAGGCGTACGTCTGCGGCCGAGCGCTTGCTGGGATCGTGGGTTCGAATCCCACTGGGGGCATGGATATTTGTCTCTTGTAAAGTGTTCGTGTTGTCAGGTAGAGGTCTCTGCGACTGGCGGATCCCTCGTCCAGAGGAGTCCTACCGACTGTGTTGTGTGTGTCTGAGTGTGATCAAGTGAAAATAAACAACCTCGACACCTACTGTGAGTAGGTAGAAGAGGTAAGTACTACGAAACGAAACGAAACGAAGGCGGGGTGTTTGAGCGAAAATGACTCTTGGTCCTTTGAACACAAACAATTTGAAGAAAGTAGGAAGTCTCCAGCCTCTGTTAGACTGCAATCTCGCCGTGTCAAAACCTTGCATTTGAAAACTAATGTTTCTAACACACGTGCAGCTGCATCCCTGACATGCACTCTGCTGGAAATCATGGGGGCGTGCCAATAATGCCTTTGTTAGACTGTCATGTTCAGCTTTTATTGTGTCAGATACATCGCCGTTAACACGTTGTAAGACGTTTTCCCGTCATCGGGTTTTTCTTTGTACCAAATTGCACATGATAAATGATGTGAAGTCACACTTTAATGCGAAGTATTCATAAACGTCTCGGGATCATACAAAGAACCTGGAAGACATATACCGAGTCATCATTACCATCCAAATACCAATGGAGTGATTGATGCGCGTCTGTTAGACAGACTCCACAAAATGCACAGAACGCTGTGGTGCCTTGTTATGGACCTCAGATCCTTTCTTATTGTAAGAATACTGGATTAGACGCCTGCTACATGCCGGTATTCTCATCCGTGAGCGTATTGTACATAAAACGAAAACTGTTAATATAGCTACACATGTTCGAGACGTTCGTGGCGGGAATGCCGATCGCCAAGTGGAAGTAGGCCCTCCTGAAAGTCTACGGAACGTTTCTCACTCTGCCACTCGAATGACAAGAATATGAAAGTATTGCATTCTGCTCCGCTATTGGCAATTGCTTATTCGTGATCATCCTCAAATAACATTCTGTATCACTGATAGAACTTAGGCCTAATAGAGCGACCTTCTCTGATACTATATAATGTCGAGTGGTAAATACAGTCGAACTCGGTTATAACGTCATGAAAGAGACTGAATATTTTGTGTCACTACAGACGAGTGTTGTCATAACCGAGAAGTATAATGTTATGGTTAACAGTGAGGAAGTAACTGGTACCACAGGATATCTGACGCTGTAGACGAGGTGTCGCATTAACCGATTTCGTTGTAACCGGGTTCCACTGTATTTACCGACATTTTCGAGGACAGCAGTGTTGCTTCGACTGAAAATGCGTTGTAGCATTAGTGGGTAAAGAGGTAAAGTTGTCCCTGTGCACGCCATATGAAAGAGTACACGTATAGCTCAACCCATCTAGTGCCGAGGTTAGTAACCTGGGCACTAGATGGACCGAAGTGGTCAGCTTCACTCTCCCTCCATTTTCTCCAAAGATCTCTTTGTGCCCATTGAATAGGAGTCTGTGTAGGCCCTACAGCGAGCCTGAGAATTCTGAAGGAGAGACAAAACTCTTGCCCATACTTCCAGTCGAGCTACGGCTCCTGGACCTTCCAGTCCGTAGTCTGGCCACTTTGGAGGTTCCGTTGTTACGTCGGTGTATCGTTGTAATGTAACGTAATGTAATATAATGTAATGTGTGTGTGTGTGTATGTACGTATGTATGTATGTATGTATGTATGTATGTATGTATGTATGTATGTATGTATGTGTATGTATGTATGTGTGTATGTATGTATGTACGAATGTATGTATGTATGTATGTATGTATGTATGTATGTATGTATGTGTGTGTGTGTATGTATATATGTATGTACATATGTATGTATGTATGTATGTATGTATGTATGTATGTATTTACGTATGTATGTATGTACGTATGTATGTATGTATGTATGTATGTATGTATGTACGTGTGTGTGTGTGTGTGTGTATGTATGTATGTATGTATGTATGTATACATATACATATTCGCATGTGGTCCTTCTGAGCAACGAATGCTTGCTGTGTAATTCGTGTTTTCATGTATGCCTACTTAAGTCGGCAGAGATACACACCAGCCAAACTGAACACCTTTCGTGAAGTCAGGACCTGTGTGACCTCAGTTACGTATTACTATGCATCTTGAGTGTTGCATATTGACTGAATTATTACATAAATGTCATATTACTGTTGATCATGCAATAATGCTCCATGGTGTTTATTGCTTGGTGGACGGAGCGAACTGTGTGTGTGTGTGTGTGTGTGTGTGTGTGTGTGTGTGTGTGTGTGTGTGTGTGTGAACTGCTGCGAACACTGGCCGATGCCGACGTAAGATACGGAGCACGCAATGGCAGTGCTTAGTTTCTCGCCACGTTCACACAAGCTATCTGCACTTCATCGTCGTAAAGAGAAAGACGATGTCGGTAACATTGCTATCTGCAATTCATCTACTATCTGGATTATAATAAAAGAGAATGCGGAACGCAGCGGGTTTTCAGTACCGAAATGTTTTACAGCTGAGTGTCACTTCATGTAACTGGATCTAAACATTCCATCAAAATTACCTTAAATGGAGCGCACATGCTTTCCAGTAGCGTCCCGAACTGGAAATTTGCATGTAATTCACTGCGTCAGGTGTGATTAGTCTGTTTGCATGTCAATATATTTTAATTCCTTTTTTTTTTGTCAGGTACAATTAAAACACTTTTGTACTTGGGGCAACATAACATTAAAAATTATGCTGTTGGGTGTACTTTAAACATTTCAATCTGAAATTACTAAAATTTTAAAATGTTGACATGTGCAAAGCGTAAAATCTATCACAGGCTCTTACGTGTTAATATTAAAATACGTATTTGTAACCTTGGGTGTTTTGGGCCGATTTCCTAAATTTTCTTATCGACATTCTTGTGTCACAGATGTTTACAAAGTTACCCTAAATATCCCCAATTTATATCGCAGATTGTGGCTTGGATTGTAGTATCCGCTTTCATTGCTTAAGGCTCGAATTATTTAAAGATGCTTTTGAAATACAAATTCTGAACGTGACAAGAATGGGGACATTATATTCTTTAAGTAACGTCCTATACTACATCGATCCGTCTTTGAAATAGTACATTGCAATGCAAATGTGAAAATTCAGTGCTTTGTAGGCAGATGTGAAATGCTTACATATGCAAGCTTAAAAGAAAACTACTACGTGACCAAGCAATAGCAGTTGTTATTTTGTTCCCAGGGGCTGGAAGCCCATTAAGTTTTCAACATGTTATTCTGTTGCTCTTATCAGATTTGTTCTTCTAATATTCTTTCGCTTCCAAAAATATTAATTATTATCATGCAAGGCGGTACAGGCATCTTGCTGCACTTTGTGTTTTCTGCCGTGTAATTTCCGAGAGACGACATATAACATTCTTGTCGAATGGGTTTATAATAATGTTTGCGATTTTAAATATTGATGTGGTATGCTAATCCATATTGATACTAAAGGGGTGCTGGAGGGAAGCGAGTGGCGTGGTCTTATTGCAGCTGACGTGTGTGTATACATATAGAGTGCCCGCTCAGGGCTGTACAGTGTGTCTGTGTACAGCCCGGGTTGACTGATAGTGAAAGCACAAGTTACACCGTTCGGTTCTGCTGTAAGGTACTTAACAGGGCTTTGTCTGTTAAATCATGGGAAATTTGCCTCTAACTACATCTGCAGGACTGTGTGCTGTACAGTGTGTTCTTGCATGCGGTAGAAAACACGACCGTAAGTTGGGATGAATAAGTACGAATTTCAAATTAGGTGTTGCTGACGCAACGGTTAGTGTCTATCCTACTGGATAACGCCGATCCCAGTGGCCGCGCGGTCTAAGGCGTAGGTCTGCGGCCGAGCGCTTGCTGGGATCGTGGGTTCGAATCCCACCGGGGGCATGGATTTTTTGTCTCTTGTAAGTGTTTGTGTTGTCAGGTAGAGGTCTCTGCGACGGGCCGATCCCCCGTCGAGAGGAGTCATACCGACTGTGGTTTATGTCTGAGTGTGATCAAGTGCAAATAAAAACCCTCTACACCTACTGTGAACAAGTACGTAGAAGAGGAAAGGACTACAAAACGAAACGAAACGAAACTGCTGGATAATTGGGTTCATTTGCTGCAAAGTATCTTACAGTACCCGATACTTGAGAATCCTCGAGTGGCTAATTAGGACGCCTGAATGTGGATTACAGTTTAAATTGTGACATCATAAGCTGGATTCGGATATCTAAGAATGGCGGAATTTTGTGATTGCTTTTGAGTTTCAGTAACAAGCTGTTTCTTCCACATCCAAATAATCATTGACATCTATCAGAGATATGTTGAGCCGTGTACTTTCTTGATTCTGTTACATGCTGTGGGAGAATGCTCAGACAGGACATTAGATGTTAGGTCTACTGTAAACTACACAAATCTTCCCAGAATAATTTAGGGAGGCAGTGAGAGCATCGGATAAAAGAAGTGCGACTTAACCGCGAGACTGTACACGGAAGTTCTCTGTATCCAGGGATACGTGAATCACAAACAAAGGATCTATAAGTTCTTGTGCACAGAGATTAGGAACGGCAGCTGCGAGAATAGATCCTCTTATGGGTAGAATGTTATATATAATAGGCTTCTTATGAGGTGATTTTTGTGATGTCTTTGTTCCGTGTGCAGATATTCCAACTGAAGATGAAACCTCTGATACGAGTGATTCATTTTATGAGAAACTGGAACATCCTTCCGATCATTTTATTTCTTTGAAAAATTATATTAAGAGAGAACATTGGAATTAAGGAGAGAGTAGATGAAAGTGGTAAGGATATGACTTGCAATGTTAAACTGTACTGTATTTGTGACAGAAAAGATTTGCATCATTTTTAAATGGAAATTATGGCCCAAGCGCGGGTTTTAAAACCATTTTACTACCAATAAATACGGTCACAGCAAGAACCCAGTGAGGAGGTGGAGATTTAAATGTCTTAAAAACCACAATAAGGTAAAAGTGTGACACATTTGTTTTTAAATATCGGAATCAGTTTCTAGTATTTCTGTGTAGGAGCGGCTCAGTTAAGCGTTCAGGCTGTGTAAAACTGTGCACTGAAACTGGTAACAGCACACATCACAGTCTGTTCATCATCTGAGCGTATTGATCAGCCAAGATACTACTGCGAAATCACCTCCTACATAACGAAGCTGCGAGTGATTCCTCAAGCGTAAATATTGTAGATAAATCTGATGCTCCGAGTTGCCTATGACCCTAACTGAACTTGTTCACCCGTTATAATGGGGCTTGTTAAAAACAGAAAGGGAGAATTCAGCAGCCGAGCGAAGACTTGAAAACGAGAGTTCTGAAAATTTAAATGCTAGCAGTTTATCATAGACCCAGGCGTAGAAGGGCGGATAATATTAAAATGGATCTTCAAGACGTTGAATGGGAGGCATGGACTGGATTGAGCTGGCTCAGGATAGGAACAGGTGGCGGGCTCTTGTGAATGCGGTAATGAATATCCGGGTTCCATAAAATGCGGGGAATTTATTGATTAGCTGAGAAACTGTCGGCTTCTCAAGAAAGTCTCTGCTCCATGGAGTTAGTTAGTTAGTTAGTTAGTTAGTTAGTTAGTTAGTTAGTTAGTTAGTTAGTTAGTTTAGCAGTTTTTCACATTTCTTTACAAGTTCAAGCCCCTTTCGGGTGCTAGTACTAGTACTGGCCTTCTCAGAGATGAGACTTACAAAATCGCGGAGCCTTAACTATTTAGAGAGAAGCAGTTGTGTGTCGTATTCTTTCACTGTTTAGTCGGTTGTGTTTGGGAGAACTTCGTTTCGAATCTGCGCCAGAAGGCCTTTCTTGACGTTGCGTAATCCCTTCCTTAAAATACCAGAGCCCAATCCTTTACATTCTATGTTGACTGGAATTTCTTATTTTTCTGGAATATTTTGTTAGCCCATAGCTGTTCTGGTGTTGTAACCTTGGCAAGGCGTGATCTGTATGAAATACAGAACTCAGGTCGCTGTTATTTGTTGTATCGAGATCATATCTGGCTTATTTTTGTGGAGGACCATTGAAATAGGGGGAAGGTGTCATCGAAAATTAGCAAAAAATCGAAAACAGTTCGGAATATGTTGAGCCATATTTGTCGATTTAAATAACTGTCTTATTTGGATTATTTTATACAATGTAGGATGAACTGTGGTATACAGTATATAAAATCTGTCACGCCGTCGTGATATCTGTATGGCCCTTATGACGTAACCTTCAATATCACGAGCAACACCCGCGAGACGGAATCATGTTGATAAAGCCATGCGGCGTATACGCTACTGCCTAATTTAGAAAACAGTCATGGTGATGCGGTCCTTACATCCTGTTCCGGATCTTAGGTAATATCGCATATCGTTGTTACGCATATTTTGTTTCTTAAAACCTTTACTGTCATACTGTGTGTTACGGCAAGAGTTACTGCTGAATGTGAAGGAGACCACGGCTGCCTACCTTAAATCCTCGCTCACCATCCAAGAATCACTGCTGTATAGGCTAACCTCTGTAGTTGTTCCTGAGATATTTTCGCAACTATGTTTCAAGTGGTATTACACACCAAATCCGAGAGCATGCAGAGACATACCCTCGTGGATATGGATTTAACCCTTTGGCAACTAAAAGAGACAAGTCGTATGTTTGTTTATGGCCGATAAAGGTTTCAAATGGAAGGCCAGGAGAGAGTGAGTTGTGCAACAAAACGGATAGAGGAGTTACTGACGGAACCAAATAAATATCTGTCTTCCCCTTACCATCTAACGCACGGAGCAGGCCCATTCGCCAGCATTGCTGGGCTCGTCACATGGAGGAAAGTCGTGAGAAACGTGAGGCACTTTATTTCGTATAGGAGGATGAGAAACAGCATCGCATTTTTAGACGGTTTCAAGGCTTCCCCCGCTCGTCCTTCTGATAATATTAGCATGGAAATGAAGACGGTAGAATTGTGAGATGTAGCAACTTGAAAGACACACAGCGGAGTTTCGATTTAGTGGCTGATGCTAACATGCATATTGTGGATAATAATTTGGCGGTATTTAGAGCAACGGAAACCCTTTGCTCTAGATACCATCAAATTACCTTAATTTTGATAAATTTAAATCGGAAGGGCTTTATGATAATCATGAAAGCTTGGAAACCTTCTTAGGAGTTACTTGCGGACAGATAGGAACCAAGAAATCCTGTGCCGAAATGACCGATCAGAGGACGTTCCCGATATGTACTGACATCTGGCCAGCGGTGTGGCAAGTAAAAGATGGAAATTCCGTAAAATCTGCTTAAGGTGTGTGCCATTGCATTATTAATAAATTGAATTGCATTCTAGATAAAGCACTGATAAATGGAATAGCCCGGCACTTGTTATAGTTTGTTTCAGTTGGTTCTCAATCTACGTCCTTCGTCTTTGCAGTCGTTAGCATACCGTAGGGGTTGTCGATTTATTCCAGTGTGGTTGATAGTTGAAGAATAAAATTCGTCTAATTTTAGATGTAAAATGAGTTTCTACCTCACAGAAAACAAACTCCCGTCTTCATTGCAAGGACCAGTCACTTAGTGCCGTTTAGGAAAATAGTCGGTGTTCTTCCCGAGAATCCCACGGCAAAAAGTACATTAATTAATTCATTCATTAATTCATTCGTTCATTCATTCTGTAGTCTGTCTTACACGACAGATCCATAGCCTTTTCAAAAGCGAGTTCTCCACACAGTGCGATTTAGTGCTTCCTCTTTCAATTTCCAGTATCTTCTCTTTTCCTTCAGGTCGTCCAGTAGCTGCTTACGCCTTCTTCCCCGTCTTCTAATCATTTCTATCCTTCCCACTAACTTTCCTTCAATTACGTGTTTTAGAAGGCAGTTTCTACGCAAGATGTGACCAATCCAGTGAGCCTTGCTTCTTTTTATTGTATTTAGTATATTTCTTTCCTCGTTGACTCTGTGTAATACTTCTTGATTTCTCTCACACAGTCTTTCCAACTGATCTTCTCCATTCTTCTCCAACAGCACATTTCAAAACCTTCCAGGTATTTCTGATCTGCTTTCCGAAGTGTCCACGTTTGAGAACCATACAAAGCTGTGCTTCAAGGATAGCACTTTACTAGTTTCTTCCTTAAATCTAAGTCCAGTTTGCTGGTGAAAAGACTCTTCATCTTGTTGAATGCTGCTTTTGCCACTGTAAAATGCAGAATTTTGAAATGTTGCTGTACGTGGTATGTATAATTACCAGTGGACTTTGAACGGTTAAGGATGTTAACCATACCAGTGTTTATATAAGGCTAAGAGGTAGTGCAAAGAGAGTGCAATGAATACATATATCAGCAATATTAGGTGAAACCACGTATGTTAAATTATTATGCAGGCTGCAGCAGGCACGTATTTCTGTGATAATGTTTAGGCCTGTATTCCATTAAGATCTGCATCTGTCACTCGACTATTTCACGGTAATTACATTTGAAATTTCCGTTTGTCGCTGTAAGATGAAACAATTACGTTTAGACTGGTAAACATATTTGTAGCTTCTGCTTCTGCGAGTTCTGCTTCTCTGTCTCGTACTGTTTCTCTCTGTCACAAGACACAGATACACACATTTGCCTAGTCGCTCTGTAGTACGTTCTAAATGTTCCCTATCCGGATTTCTGGTCTTGAACGGATTACTGGTTATCCTATCTGATGTTTTCCGCTATTTCCTTCAGTTTTCACTTTAAAACACTGCTATTATACCATGAATTAGACCGCTGTTCCCCGAACGGCAGTTCATGGTCAGCTTTCTCTCTCTTCAGATACTAAATAATATCTGCATTTTATAACGTACGAATTAATCGAATTTCCCCTTATACTAGCATGCATCTCGCTTCGTTGTTTGTAATTTCTTTATGGTGGAAGGTGTTCAGTTGTTGAAGTCTGTTTATCCTAACAAACAGCGTGCACACTTTATCATGAATTAAAGCTGTGGTGACATTTTTCTTTACCTTTTTAAGTCTGGCTAAATCTAGATTTACGTCTCTTAGGGAAGGGAAGGGGCATTAACAAGGGGATTCTATGTACACAGGCTGCAGCTGGAGAAAAACTGTGGGGAGTTACGGAGTTTTAAAGAAGATAATACGTTTAGCAGTGCAGCGTAGGTAATAGAGTTTTACGCAGTTTTGTCTACCGTATATCAAAGTGCTGCACATGTGCGAGGTTGGAGGTTCTCACAGCGGTGTTGGTGAAGATTATAGTCTTTTGGGATATGACGCCGTGTGGGTTTGTAAATACCTACCGAACATTCCTCCAAAACGTCGGAGACTTTATCAGCCGACACGGCGTACCATCCCGGAAAACTTGATACTCTTGGCTGGTCATTTATTAGATATTTATTAAATTCATCTTCCGGACTGAAACTGTGCGGATTAGTTCGTGGGTACCGACGTTTCGAAGGAACGGACTGCGTCCGTTTTCATGTTATTAAGCCCTTGGTAGTATGTTTCTCTGAACTGCTAGTTCTTAGCAACTAGAAGACACGCTCACAGAACGCATAGGGCTACATGAGTCTGGATTAGTTTTAACGTTCATTTCTCTTTTGCAGTGGCACCGGGGATAAAAATCAAATTGCATAATTTCAATATGAATTGTCATAACTCATTTAAAGTTATGTCTTGCTGAATGTGTCTGCAGTGATGATTCGATTGGAATATTTACTCTTTGCCCCGCCTTCAGGATGGCCCTGGTGATTAAACAGCCGTGTAACAAATACGCCTGTGCTTCGTGTTGTTCCTCAGACAGGGAAGTAGATCGAATGTGAAGCTATGCAGTTAATTCTCTGTCAGACGTCGAGCTGCAGATTACGTGCAAATTTGCGTACATCCAAGACTCTATGCTTCAGTTACATGGTACTTAGTGACAAGTAAACTTGTTTCGTGTTATATTGGCTTATTTGAGGTGTGAGGTTTTGGTGACCTGTTGATGGAGTTTGCTGCTTCCATCTGCAGGATCATTAACTAACTGACTGACTGACTGACTAACTAACTAACTAACTAACTAACTAACTAACTAACTAACTAACTAACTGACTGACTGACTGACTGACTAACTAACTAAAAACTGACTGACTGACTGACTGACTGACTAACTAACTAACTAACTAACTAACTAACTAACTAACTGCATGGAGCAAAGACCTTCTTGATAGGCTGACAGTTTCTCAGCTAGTCAAGAAATTACCCGCATTTTATGGAACCCAGAAATTCATTACCGCATTCACAGGAGCCCGCCACCTGTCCCTATCCCGAGCCAGCTCAATCCAGTCCATACCCCATCCCACTGCTTGAAGATCCATTTTAATATTATTCTCCCATCTACGCCTGGGTCACCCAAGTGGTCGGCTTCCCTCAGGTCTCCCCACCAAAACCTACAAGATCATTACAAGGAGTTATTCACTGTGGACCACCCTCAAGATGGAAGCTGCAAGCTTCTCTCTCAAACGTTGGTACCTTGTACCAGTTCGCACGGCGTCATACCCAGGCAAAATGGAAGTTTCTACGTTGGTTTAATTGTATTGAATGTTGACAAAATATAAAAAGTGTCCCTAAAGTGTAGGTTATGAAGTGTTCTTAATGTATTTGTGCAAAATTAGATCACACTGGAATTACAGTTTTGTGAAATTTAGCTAAAGTCACGTTCGAAATGCCCATCATTCGCATCAGTGAATTTCTGATTGTTTTGCCTAAGAGCATGATATATTGTTAGACAAATTGCTGTTGAAATATCCGTAAAATTACAAACTTCAGGAACCGCGCCAAAATAGCACCATTATTTTTAGACACAGTGTATCTTGACTGACTGCAAGTAGTTTACACCGATCTAGTAATAAATAAAACTAATAATGATTAGGGTTGTTTCTACCGCGAAGGTCTGGTACAAGTACACGGACTTTCATTAGGCTTTTACGACTCGGGATCACCATTTGTTTCCATTTACCCCTGATCTGTGCACTGAAATAGTAACAACGGAAGCCGAGACACAGTTGATATTTCTTAGCAGGCTTTGTAATTCGTAATGGCATGCTTAGATGTATATTTTTCACTTGTTACAATGTTCAGTCTGTTTCTAAGTTGGTGGACTTAACTGGTGCCCGTACACGAGCCTTAGGCGGAGAGAGGACAGTACTTTTCTAATCTTATTTCGTATTTCATTTACTTACGTAGTGCCACTGTCAGCTTTACCTCTAAGGAACCAGAAGCAAAACATTTCCAAGTCTTACCTGAAATAAAAGGAAAGATAGTTTATTATATGTTCCTGTCTTTAAGTTTTAGTGTAGAAACAACAATTTCGTGTATGGTATTTATGGCCCTAAAAACCCTGAGACATTTTTGAACTCTAAATTTTAAGCGTGACGCAAATTAATTATTCAAAACAATGGAAATTGCCGTGAATTTATGTACGAATTTGGACATAGGAATATTTGACTGATAGCATATAGGTCTGTATCCCATGAAAAGCGTGTAGAACGACCCAGTTTTTATGGAATTATCTTGTTTTCTTTTACTTCATAAACATTCAAGTTTTATGTATTGAAATTTTTGCCAAGGCAGCGTTTATAAAGAGTGTAAAACGGTAATAATAAAATTCGGGACAAAGAACGCTGCGAAAAATTATTTCGGATCCCAGAAAAGGCTTTGTCTGTTTACGTGCAAGGAAAGTGTTATAAAGTGCAGAAATTTGCGTTTAGAAATAAAGAAAAACTTTGTATGCCAGTGGCTACAAATAAGACGTTAGTGAGAATAAGAAATATATAATACGTCTTGTTTTAAAATGCATCGAGGGCCATTAAAAAACAGTAGCAACGGGCCACATGATATGTGCATTCTGCGGCAACTTGGCTGGTCTAATTACCGACAGTGAAGGGCACTTATGTTCAGTTTCCGTAACAATCTCCGATACCCAGTCGGTAACTTAAAGGAAAAATATCGATATGTGGAGGCGGAGGGTTTTAATAAATCGAACGTTTACCGCCGCAGCGTATTACTTCCTGCTGCTTAGTTAAGATGCCTGTGTAAGAATTCATGATGTCTGCTTTGATCAAAATGCTTGATGTACCTGGTGAAGCTATAAGTAACTATAAATAAATAATTATGTAAATATGCAGTTTAGTACAGGCGTGCCCAGAGTTACGCAATACACCCGGTTATAAGGACATCGGCTTATGCGACACCTCGTCTATAGCATCAGATATTCTGCGGTACCCATTAATTCCTCGTTTATAACGAAACAAAATATTCAGTCCCCTCATGAAGATGTAACATAGTTCGACCGTAATTATGTTCCAGAAGATACGGCCTAAGGCGAATTTTCTGCAAGTCAGAATTTAGTGTACTACACATACGGTCAACTATACATGTGTATACCAGGGAGTTAAACTGAAATCCAAAGTCTAACACACTGGAAACTGATCGGCTGCGGCTTTACAGTCCAGCCGTTTGTGTTATCGCCCAACAGTATTCTTCCGCCACCTTCGTTTAATTGCGCGTTCATTTCCTCAAGGAAAAAGTTGGAGTTAAACAATGTTTTGTAGTTTTAAGTTTTTTAACATTTTAAATATTGCATAAGTCTGAATATGCGTAACAAAGTTACACAGCTCGGGAAGTATTTGTGATACCTTTCGGTGAATATTTCAACTGCACATTCCAAATTTCGATATAAAATACTGAAGACAAACCAAATTGTCTAATATTTACTACCATAGCCCTATAAAAGAAAACATCGTCTGTGTTGAAGAGACATGAATCTAATGTACAAAGAAATAAGGTGATATAAGCGCGTTAATATTCAGGAAAACTGGTATTTTCTGTTTCCTTATGCTTACAGTGTAGCTTTATATTATGTACCTTGTTTCATTTTACACATTCTCTGCGAAACAAAAAGTTGGTAACACACATATTAAAAGAGACTGTATGAAGAACCACATACGCTGCAGGGGACTGAAGAGATAACATAAAAAATACCCTTGTCATGGCTTATGCGGTAGTTTGCTGTCCTGTTGCAGCAGAAGCCTGTGTTCCATCGCAGGGCAGTCTGTGGGATTTATGGTGGATGTCGTAGCAATGGGACAGGTTTATCTCGGGGAAATTCTGCTCTAATCTATTATTATTATTGTTATTATTATAATCTCCTTTATGCAGGGTATCCACACTTATGTGTCTGAAACAAACCATGTTTCTAGGGTATACAGTGTCGCAGCTTTTCTGCGCTTTCTCTTAGTGGTGTTTATAACGCTCTCTTCAATATTAAACTCTTTCATGCTTCTACATTAGCACTTTCCGCAGTTTGTGTGCTGTGCCCAATATAGCTGTTTTCTGTAGTTCCTTGATATCGTGCTTTCCCGGTATGCTGCTCAAGTATTTTCTGAAGGATTTTGAAATGGTTCCAGTTGCTCCTATTATTACTGGTGTCACCTTTGTTTTTACATTCCACATGCGCTGGATTTCTGTTATAAGGTTTTTATATTTTAGAATCTTCTCGGCTACTTCTTTATCACATTTCTGTCTCCCGGGATTGCTACATCAATCGGCATACGTGTTCCCTTTTTCATTATCCCGGATTATGATGTCTGGTTTATTGTTGGGGATGGTTCTGTCGGTTTGCACGTGTTGACTCCACAATACGGTTACCTTGCCCACTTGACTTGTTTCTGCCGATTTTGGTACAGTACATGTTTATACCAGAGTTTACTGCCTAATTTTATCCCTAGTTACATATGTTGAAGTGTAGTTGAGTGCATACTCTATCATGTCGCTTGATGTATTGTTCTTTTGCCAGTATTGGGCACGCTGACATAATGCGGTCTACTGTCTCTTCAAACTGGTGACATAATCTGCATTTGCTGTCTTTTTCTGTTTGCAATATTTTTGTTGCATGGTATTTTGTTTGTAGTGCTTGGTCTTGTGCTGTCACTATTTCACTTTCAGTTTCTGCTTTCAGGTCTCCCTTTGACAGCCAGAGGAACGTGCTTCCCTCGCTAATGAGGTGCCTATCTATGCTTCTAATGCACTGGCCATGCATGACTTTTTCTCCATTTTTTCTTTAAGGACTCTGCCAATCTTGCCTTTGTGTTTTGTATTCCATCTTGTTTCATGCCATTGTTCTCGTTTGGTTGGCTTAACTCATCTATGACCTTCGCTGCTGCTCTAACTGTTGAATTCATATTTGGTTGATTGCTGTCGTGGCTTCTAATAATATTTACAAACTGGTCTTCTTTGTACTTGTTGTTAAGATATTCTGCAATATTAATTATCTCTCTTTTATATGCTGCTTTAATTTGTCCCAGGCCTCTTCCTCCTTCTTTCCTCTTTACATACAGCCTATCTATATCAGCTTTAGGGTGATGCATTTTGTACATTTTTAGTATCTTTCTGGTTTTCCTATCAATTTTTTAATCTATTCTAATCTCCAATATATTATACCAAAACTGTATCTTAATAGTGGGACGGCTAATGCTCCAATTGCTGTAATTTTGTGTTTGGCATTTAATTCAGATTTCAGTATCATACTTAGTCTCCTGATGTATTCCTTCTTCAATCTTTCTTTCATTTGCTGATGCTGTATGCCGTCACTTTCCTCAGTCCCAAGGTACTTGCATGTCTCCCTGTTCAAGTTCTTGTATTTCTCTGTTGATGTCCACCACTAAATTTTGCAAGTGGACTAGTTGTCCGTTTTTAAATACAATCTTTTCACACTTGTCAAGCCCAAATTCCATGTGGATATCATTACTGAAGTTTGTAACTGTGTCTGTTTTTGGAGCTCTTCTTCTAATTTGCCTATCAGCTTCAAATCGTCCATGTAAAGTAGCTGAGATATTTTTGCCTCTGTTGTGTGCTCTTCATATCCCGTGTTTAGCCTGTTCAGTTGTTCTATGAGGGGATATAAACTAATGCAAAACAGCAGTGGTGATAGTGAGTCTCCTTGGAATATTCCACATTGTGTTTCTATCTCTTTTGTTTGTGTTAGCTTATTTTCTGTGTGTACGCGCATCCTTTTTCTTCAGTGAGTCGTAATTTTCTTGGTAAATGATATAATTTTTTTATTAATCCAAATTACCTCTACAGATTTGATAATCCAACTGTGTGGTACCTTGTCGAAAGCTTTCTGATAATCAATCCGTGCCATACACAAATTTTTCTTTCAGCGTTTGCATTCCTGTAATATTGCTTTTGAAATTACCAGTTGATCTTTGCATCCTTTTGATCCTCCACAGTACCCTTTCTGTTCTTTGGGCATCAGATTTTGATCATCAATATACTTCTGCATCCGTTTGCTTATTATTGATGTAGTAAGCTTGTATATCGTAGGCAGACCTGTTATGGGTCTGCAGTTCTTCGGTTTTTCAGTGTTTTCGTGTTTTGTAATAGGTAATGTTACTCCTGCCGTTAGCTACTCTGGTATTTGGTCTTCTTCAATCAGTTTGTTGAAAACTGTTGCTAAATATGTGTGTGTTGCCGTCAGTTGTTTAAGCCAGAAATTTGGTATTTGGTCTCTTCCAGGAGCTTTCCAATTTAGCGTTGTTTTTAGCTCCATTGTGGCCTCTGTTTCAGATACTGGACTCCATTACACACAGGGATTATTGTTATTCCATGCATGGATTAATAATAATAATAATAATAATATTATTATTATTATTATTATTGCACCAATACTCCACACGTATTCGTTTACCTATCACCGACACTACGTATTCGTGTTAATTAATAGCGTTTTTAAGTAACAGAAAATAGTTACTTACAAGTAGAGAGAACCTATTCACACGCCCTGCCTTACCACTAGCGTCTCAATCAGTGGCAAATTTTCACTGTTCCGTCACCCACGTACACGTTGTTTCTTATTCACAGTGACGTCTATAGTTTTGCGTAGTTAAGTCTGAAAAGAAGATATGTACATGCACATAGTCGGTGCCGTTCATATACCGTGGGTCATCTCCCGGGCAACTATGGTTTATGTCCCTTAATAACGAGTTCCCCGCAAGAGCTTTGATCATTCAGAAGAATCAGGGATTCCCGGAGGCTTACTCCCAAACGATGTTCTTAGAAATACTCAAGCTTGTAGGAAATGGCGTAGTCAACAACACCGTCAATTTATAAGACTCTAAATCCACTAATCCTTAAAACATAAGTAGACTGGGGCTAATTGTCTCTGAGACATGTCGGTTTTTGTATTGGTTTATGCGATATAATACATGTAATATTCCTGATAGGTCTGTACGTGAACGTTATTTAGGCTTCTTGAGTACAGAAATAACCACGCAAAATGCGAAGTCCGGAGGTATAATTTAGTACAAACGCTCTGTAAGACTCGATACAAAATGTTGTTAAATGTTGTGTTGAGTGTTATGAAAACTGATAAAGCCACCTGCTCACAAAATTCAGTTTTGCATTGGTGAACGGAAAATTTCCAACCTTTTCAAAATATTTTATTTGTTTTTTGGTCTTTCTTATACACCAAATCGAAGAAGGGCATACAAACATCTAGGCTTGTGTAGGAGGCCGATCCCATATTTTCATCTTATGTTCTTAAGCTTTTGTAAAGTCGTTGTAAATAATTTCACAATTATTTTGCAACGCGACTGTAATAAAATGTTCCTTTTAGGCGCGTCCTGAAGGCACTTTCGAATAGTATGGCTGTCCGTCCGTCTCTCCACATGGACTCCCATCGGATGAATTATTTTTAAATTTGGTGCTGGAGTTTATTGTGAAAGTTTGTCGACACATGTCAGTTTTGTTTTACATGGCCACAAAAATGACAGTTTACGTAATGACCTGCGCACATTTTTGGTAGTATCTCGCCGTGAAAGTTCTTCAGAGAGGTTGTTTTTGTTTGTAATTTGACCTCGGAGAGTAGAAACGTTGACTTCAAATCTGTCGCCATTATACGAAGAATGATTTTGATGTGTTTTATAAAACGTGGAAAAGCACTCGCTTGTTCCATGTGCTCTTGAAATATTCACGAATTTCAAATCTAAAAACAGTAACAGACCGAATGAACAGAAGAGTTACACTTTGTGGACATTTCAGAACTTCCTTTGTCTGCGATAAATTTTCATATACAATGCGCTACGGGCTGTCCCTTAAAATGCCTTATCCCGCATGTGAAACAAGGTTTTTCTGAATGGAAGTAACATTGTTGCCATGGAACAGAATGCTTCTGTAAAACTGATAGGCCTATGTAAGAGTTCTTTCTGTAAAGAAATTTCTCTTGGTATACTGAGCCATAAGAGTTATGTTGTCCCCATAAGCCGGCCACAGGACCTAATAAATACATTCCAAACCCTCACTGTGTTTCTTTGAAATCCATTTGAATATTTTCCTATCATCTAACATGCGGTGTGTTTTCCTCATTTCTTGCATGTGCTACATATCCTGCTTACCTCATCCTCCTTTATTTATTTATCTATCCTAATATGCCTAATACTTGGTGAGTGGTACAAATTGTTGTGGGTGATATTACACATTTTCTTCGGCCTGTGTTACGTCTCTCACTTAAATAACATATCTCGTCCCTTAGTAATTCCTATTATACTATTAACATGAAATTCCTCATTACAGTTGGCAGTTAGTATGCTGCTGTGTACTTCAAAACGCGTGGTTGTCTCGTCCTTATAAAATGCACACCGAGAATAGTAGGATTTTACAGAAAAAATAGCGTTCTATGTAGTGGAAATCTGGCGTTTTGCACTATGAAAAGCTACATAAATTATTACATGTCCGTTATTTAAGAACATAATCAATATATATCCGTAGGAGAAAAATTATGTCTATATATGTGGCATTATTATATTAGATGAGAAGCAACGTCGAGCTCAAGTTCATACCAAATAATGCTCTGTTACTGTTGAAAATGTTCTGACATTACACACCTCAATTCCGACATGTTCCGATCCCTACTGGGGTCAGCTTCAGGGATACTTTTAAAAACTAAAATTACACATGCAGCGTCGTAATATCGTGTCATAAAATGAGTATAAAACAAATGGATTTCTATGCAGTTCAGATGCAGAAGTTTTCTTTTTACTGAAAATATTAAAAACACTAAATTAGTTAAAATAAAAATGTGAGCAAAAAGAGTGAAGTTTACATAAAAATTAATGAATATGCTTTAGACTTTTTTTTGGTAGAGCGATGGTTGCAATGCTAAACATACCACGTCCTTGTGTGTCTAGGAGTCAGATGTTTCTGCAGGAACGGTGGACACAGTAGTAAGGATAGTAGCTTCGACTGGCAAGTTATACCATCAAACAGTTCTTATGACTGTAGTGTGGTCCTGTAATGTTGTGCGAAAATGTGAATGTATGGACCTGTGCTGACTTTCTGGTGGTTGGACAGCACTGGGGGTTCAGGTCGTGAGATCGATATTGCCTAATGAGCACCGTGCTGGCCGTAACAGTTGATATCGAGGAGCGGACCAACACAGGCTGTCGCACGATATCACAACCTGATAACCTCGCGGTAATGTGCTTGCTGCTGCTCGCCCCTATTACGTACTACCGCATGCATCCAATTATTATGCCACTGCCTCCCTTCCTACACAAATACAGGTTAATTAACTTAGGTATTTAGCATAAATGAAGAACGGAAGTTCTATAATCAAGCTTCCGTTACCAGTCAGTGAATATCTCGCGTTTTTATTGTCTGATTCTTTTACAGGTGTACGAGGTAGGTTGCCATAGCCGTTTTGACAGGTAACTGAGTACTGGACATAGCACGTTGAGAAAATGTTTGTGTCCGATTTAAAACGCAAATATGCTGTCAGTATTTTTTCTTGTAGTAAATATGTCAAGTCACTTTTGAACGACAGTTAGAAATCAAAATTTCATTCACTAAAAATTATGAGTATGTTATATTAAATCTAAGATTATTTTCGATCTGTTATCTGAAAACTTAAGAAGTCCCAAATATGTCTTGACTATAATTTTAATTGCTGTAGAGTTTAAGCGTGGACAGTATTGTAGCACAGTAATGGAGTAATGCAGATTGAGGGTGTTTCAGAAGAGGGTGCTGAGGGAAGTATTTGAGGACTAAGAAAACGTCACTGTGGGGAACTTCTGTCGAATAGAGCAAGAAGTGAGACAAAACTACGCTTTCAGAATTTCATATCCGCAGTCTTTGATCTGAATCATTAAGTTTCTGTATGCAAAAGGCTTTGAACTTCAAGAAAAACATTTTATGAAGGTCAGCATCTACCCAGATTTGTAACGTAATCCAAACGGTGTTCACAGGGCGAAGAGAGCTCTCTGATAGCATTCTACAGTAACAGGATTGCACAAAGTTACATCGTTCGTGACGTCCAATAGGTTGTCTCGTGAATAATGTGTCCGGTGTCCTATGACGTAGAGTGCTGCATCGGGGGAAATGACTGGCTGAGAATACAGGCCGGTTGAGGTTGTAATAAGCGTTGCTCTTTAATATATGCATCACATACACAACCTCATGAACGCCGCAAAATGTGATTGTAAGTCACTTGAGATGAAATACTAGGCTGTAGATAATGTAACCGGTAACAAAAATACGTATTACTCGGGCCTATTGAAGTAGACCTGAAACAAATGGGCACTTTTTTTTTGTGTAGCGATGCTTCACATAATGGACTGTTTTTAAGAATATTGTTGAAATTTGACTTGAGCTTCGTGCAAAGTAAGAGTTGTATTATATCGATATTGACTGACACTGAACTTGCCTGTTACCGTTTTAGTGTTGGTTACCAATAGAAACGTCCATCGAAACTTGTCGAATGATTTATGATGTGAAATACATTGTAAGATCCGCAGACACGCCCTCTTTCGACCGTGGATTAATTTTGTGTATTTTTATAAAAGGCTCGTAAAGTGCACTTTGTCACGTATAAATGCATTTGTTTGAAATGGGAACTATCGTCCTGGAGGTCCGAGCCGAAATTTGAGAACTTGTCATCCTCATCAATAATTATAAATATATTACGTTCTTTTCTGGAAATCGGTTCAGTTCTTAAGTTTTAATTTGTGCGTACGCCGACGGATTGTAGGTTCCTAGATTATATGACGTTGAACAGGTCATGACACAACTGGTCTCATAAAACAACTCTCCTAAAAATACAGCTTACTATGCACAATAAAGAATACTGTCGGCTGGCTCGAAATTCGTACTCGCATTTCATCAGATATGGGGCAGGTGTGCTATCAGCATTCCCCTTGTGTACGTTTGAATACCGCATTGTTTATCCTTCTTACTCGTCCGGCATTTTAGACTAACAGACTTCCACTAAACTGCCCTACAGCAGCGCATGTGTCCTCGCTGCCTAATACCTGCACACCTCATCACAACAGTATGAGATAAAAAGTTTTAATAAATTCTAAAAAAGAAGGTCAACACTCACAGTACTGAGTATTTTTATATAGCTGAAAGTGACGTGTAACCCAACAACACACACGGAATGCATTGTTGTTTTTCCACAGCAAAGTGGTTACGCGAACGGGCCACAATAGTACGTTATACGTACACCTTTATTCGAGGCTTTAATAGTCAGTTGTGTTATTCCGGCAAAACGTTTAATGGCAATGCAAAGTCAGGTTCAGTAAAGGAAACAGCAGAGACTGGATAATCTGATTCTCTGTCCTGATAACAACACTGCAGGCTACGATTTTTCAGCAGTGTGAAGAAACAGGACAGACAGCTAGTACACGACGTCGCGTACCAATGCAGAAGGAAGAAGTCAAAGCTGGTAGCACCATAAAGTAGTAGAAGAAAGAGCATACTGCGTACAAGAAAAATGAAAGCTGTGTGAAATTATGACGTGGACGCAGTGGACCCCATCACGCCATACTTATAAACAGTCGCAGAAAGAAAGGGGGAAAAAACCACGAAACTTTACAAAGCACACCAACCGCACGACGAATCCAAGAAGGTACAAAGAAAATGACACGGAAGATAATGAAAGTGAGTTTAACAAACACCTTCAGTTAAAATAGTAAAAGCTACAACTGGCACGAACACAATCTTAGAGTGACTCTTAGAGTGACTCCACATCACGCCTGTCTTAGATGTACTCCAGACGACGCGGGTCTTAGGGTGACTCCACATCACACCTGTCTTAGATGGACTCCAGACTACGCGGGTCTTAGAGTGACTCCACATCACGCCTGTCTTAGATGGACTCGAGGCTACGCGGGTCTTAGAGTGACTCGACATCACGCTTGTCTTAGATGGACTCCAGACGACGCGGGTCTTAGAGTGACTCCACATCACGCCTGTCTTAGATGGACTCCAGACTACGCGGGTCTTAGAGTGACTCCACACCATGCCCGTCTTTGATGGCGAGGCTACTGTGGTTAATATGTAGTACAGCGAAGATTAGGCCTATATGTAGAACAGTTCTTAGGCCCACTCAGTCTTATATTTTAGGGGAACCTGGGGCTTTTTCCCGGGAATAAACCAGCCGGGGCGCGCAGCTAACCACTGCAATCTAGTTCCGAGGCTGTGATACGTGGAGCAATACCAGAACTCACTGACGTGCAGCGTGCAGGCTAAGTGCAGGGACCCTTACGGTTTCTGAATGTTTACATTGTACGTGGGTGAACTGTAGGATTAACACACACACTTTATTTGCGTAAAGAAATAGCCCTTCCTAACTCTAGTATATGAGGTTTGGGTAGTCTCTAGTGCCTATCTGGGCCTAGTGACAAAGGAAGAATTGTGTACGTACAAGAAATATACTTCTGGCAATCGGTCGGTAGACATTACTGACTGAAGTAGTAGTGTCCAACACGTGGTACCTGGCGACTGGGGTGTTTCGTGGTTTTGCTCACACCTAGCCAGCTGTGGGGACAGTACATTGAAATAGGCAGTGACCGATTCCTTCCACATACTTTACCGTTTAGCCGATCCCAGTGGCCGCGCGGTCTGAGGCGTATGTCTGCGGCTGAGGGCTTGCTGGGATCGTGGGTTCGAATCCCACCGGGGGCGTGGATATTTGTCTTATACAGTGTTTATGTTGTCAGGTAGAGGTCTCTGCGACGGGCAGATCCTTCGTCCAGAGGAGTCCTACCGACTGTGATGCGTGTCTGAGTGTGATCAAGGGAAAATAAAGAAAAGCAACCTTGACACCTGCTGTGAGTGGGTAGAAGACGTAAGGACTACGAAACGAAATTTTCCCTTTTATCCACTAATTACCTTATCATTAGACACTATGGGCCTAATGAAAGCGCTGTTAAATAGACCATAGACCATACACAAATATAGGCCTACATCTTAATTGACTCATAAACATAATGAAGTCCAATTATTTTAAACAAAGTAGAGTGAATTATTGTCGTTAAATGCTCCTTCCTGAGCTGTTAATGTACAAATGGCTGCGCTCTATTCCGTCATGCTTCCTTGGCATTGTGTTGGTCCCACTAGCCACTGAGCGCGGAACTTTGCCAGGCCCTGATGTAATGTATTGCCCATTGCGTCCCAAGCGGCCTATCTAGGCCTGTCTGCCTCTTAACTGACCAGTACCGATCGCGTGCGGCTTTTGCGGCCTGACGTAGAGGGATCACCACGTTACAGCTTTCCCTCCCGTCACGGGCATCTGAGGCGACTACCACTGCCTACCGAAAACACTGCAAACGCAGTAGAAAGCCAAACTACTCGCATATGGTTGTTCCTTTTTATTCAAAGGGAGTTGAGGTAATATTTTTTACTGTTCAGCGAAGATAAACTATTAATTCGCAGGAAGTGTAAAATTATTTCTTCTCCAGACACTTAAATTCACGATACATATCAAATTGAAGACATCCCCCAAAAGTGAAATCTTCTACGGAAAGTTTCCGCCGTAGTTAAAGTGTAAGATTTATTTTGGCGTTCTACTGACTGCTGCAGTTCCGTACCGCAACATTTCCCTTTGAGAGACAATTTGCTGATGTCGGATTTCCACTATTTTAATTATAGGGCGTATTATCAATCAGTGTGTTTAGAAAAACCAGACCCATTGTAAATAATCGTACTTCTAAATGTGATTAAATTACAAATAATTTAACTTTATTTGGTAAAGGCAGATAATTCTGTCTCTTCCTTGTGGCGTTTCATTCAGCACTGCTGCTGAACTAGATACAAATCCGTAACCTAAATAGCCTATTCGTATTTTTCATCGGTCATGTCTTTTTGGAACATTCTGTATGTGTAGGTTATTTAAATGTAAGTAAACACATATTAATTGCCTATAAAAGTACATTCCGTGAACCTTTATACGTCGCAAGCGTTTATAGTTGGCTTCTCACCGCACTGACCTAAGTTCAGTTCCGTGGCAAATCACGTGGAACTAGTTGTACAGCGAATGACACAAGGATAGGTTTTGTAGAATAATTCACTGGACCCCTTACAGGTGCTATTTTGCAGGTAGCCAACATTATTCCATATGTGTTTCGTAGCTACACTGTATGTACACACTAGGCAGGATGATGTACCAGCTTTAGGCATTAAGTGAAACTTTTAAATGTACTTACTATGATTTAAGAAAACTCAGACCTAACAGTAACACTTCGTGTTATTTTTATTTTATTATAATATGAAATATTGAAACAAAGTACATCTGCTGTTTATTGTCAGTTGTGTATGTTTGTATAATGTAAAGTTGTAGATTTCATTCGGAATACTTCTAGTTTGAATGTTAGGCAGGTTACCGTCTCTCCTGGCAGAGATTAGTGGTGATTTTTTTATTACTGTTGCAAGTGCTTGGATTAAACATCAAATAGTCAGCTACTCGTCACTCTTGATAATTTCTCATATTATTCTGCACAGAGTGTATGGAGTAATATATTTTAGAACATATAAGACAGAACGAAACATAATTAACACTTCTTTGGAAACCTGGTACTATATAAGTTATTACTTGAAGTTACATTCCAGTCAGACAACAGTTGCAGAGGCAGGTGGGCAGTATTATGTAAACTGAACCGTGTCAGTTGAGCGTGTGGGACTGGAGTACGTGATAGTGAAGAAAGCGTATAGATTAATATTTAAATATTAGGCTAGAATTTAAACATGCTACGACTTAACCTGATCCCATCTTCGATGAGTCGTTGAAAATGCCTTCAGTTTTGCAACAAATGGACACAGTTCACTGATTATCCAAACGAAAGTGACGTGCGTGTGTAAAATGGACCCGAGCATTTAAGTATGTGCTTATTTTTCAAAATGAGAACCAAATCACACTATGGTTGACATACATATTTCGAATTCTCGTTGCGTCCCTTGATACTACATAACATATTGTGAGATTTATTTCTTAACAGTCGTTACCGATTCTTATATGTGGATGCAGTTTCACGTAGAAACCTTTCACCTGCCTAATGTAAAGGCCTCTTATTTAATTTCCGTCCTACTCTCTTAACTTCCGTGCGTGAAGTGTAGGTTACAGATTAAACAGACCTCCCATGAAGTCCAGATAAGTATTCCTCCGAGAAACAAATAAAATGCACGCAAGAAACAACTATAAATGGGAACGAGTCTGGAAATGACACACGGAGAGGTAAGCTATTTAATTACAACTACGTCTGTGGAAAGCAACTCACGTTTCACGGAAAAGGATTAGTGAAAGAGAAGGGAACAGAGAAGTGAAGACCACCTGACGTCACGCTTACGTTCTGGGTTTCATGGGAAATGGTGATACAGCGTGAAGCCACTTTAAAGGAGGACTAAGTGATCTGGGTAATTCAATTTTTGAAGGGTGCCTGAATCACGTAACCGACTCTTTTACGCCATGTGAACGTTGAACTCTGCTAGACGTTTTGTGGCGAGTTTTTAACTAAAATTAACACATAAGGTTTTTGAAAAAACCCTAAGTTATCATAATTCCAAGTACTTTGAACGCTGCGTCTCTGAGTTGGTGGTTTGTATGTCGATTGTATGTTCTTTACTGATCACGTGTTTTTTTGTCAAGATTATGCAACGTTAAATGCAAAACACTAAACCAGCTTGCCAGTTGCTTTTGCATGGTTGAGATACCTCTAAGTTATCTGTTACTGTCGTAATAATACGCTAATTTCAGGGGTTGTAAAACTATATAAAGGGAAATTTTCACCCTACGACGTACGGAGTAATTGGAAGCTATTGAGAAACTTAATAAATTATAAGTTTAGGCAGCTTTACGTAGTCACGAAAAGGACAGGTATGACCCTCGTCATACCTGTCCTTTTGTCTGTCCGTCCCTCCGTCCGTCTGTCCGCTTGTATCAGCGCAGCTCCCACATACAAGTATTTGTGTGAAATTTGATATTGGGGACTGTCAAGATATTCTAAATTTGCTTCAAATCGGACAAAAATATCGGGCATCTTGCACAAAGACCTAAGTTCATGTTATTCTTGCCGGCCGTTTTAAAACTCTGTAAAAGCGCCCTCTTCGGTTGAAATGGTGTCAGGCTGTTAGGACAGCCCAGGAGGTATAAAGGTTACACCATTGTGCCACATTACGGTGTACGTATATTGACTATATTATTCTGTTTGAAGTACTAATATCAAGGATGAATTTAACATTTAAATCAGACTTGGTAGACGAAAACCACTTACCAAAGTACTTCCCAGCCAAAATTCCGTATTTTGGCTGGAAGGTGTCGTGGTAAGTGACCAGTAAAAAGACAGAATGAAACGACTCAGTGTGTCATGTCAGTTGTGTATGTCAGTAAGGCTGTACCACGCGCAAGTATTTAAACCAACTGATAAGTGTGAATTGAATTTAGTATGAACGTAGTGACAGTTGCGGCATGTCACTGGAGGTCACCCAGACACAATGTTTCTGTTTCTCTTTCCCTTCATCAATTCCAACTGTTTGATCGCGCGAACAAGAAAACTGCTGATTGCCTTCAAGCCTCTTGTGATGATATATATTCCAAAATCTCAAGCGTTTTAAGGAAATTGAGGAAAAAGCCGCATACCGAAAGGGATGACATCAGTTTGCTAGCTGTATAGCAGTGTGAATGGCTGAATAGCTGGAGTGACTGTAGGTGATGAATATTTTGTATACACAGTAATCATAAGTCGATGCAAATATATGCAGTTCGCGTTTTCAAACTAAATGGAGAACAGTACATAGGAGTCTTGCGAAGAATAATGGGCACAAGGTGGCCTTAGATAATAAGTAGTACCGAGCTGTGGGAAGCTACTGGAGAGGAGCCGGTAATGTTACAAACTGAAGTGAGGAGATGGCGGTGGATCGGTCATACTCCGAGGAGGAGGGATGAATCCATTGAACAACAAGCATTGGGTTGGAATCCACGGGGAGCCAGAAGGAAAGGAAGACCGAACTAACCTGGAGAAGGGATGTTTTGGGGATAGCAGGAAAATGCGGTCAAACATGGAGCGAGATTGAGAGGTTGGCGGGCAACAGAGTCAGATGGAGATGCTTCACAAATGTCCTGTGTTCCTAATTGAAACGATACACTACTACTACTACTACTACTACTACTACTACTACTACTACTACTACTACTACTACTACTACTACTAACTGACTGACTGACTGATTGGTTAACTACATAAAGTCTGCTTTTCGCTTATTCTTAAGCCTAGAATTGTAGAAGAATCCTATGAATGTAGCCTACATGCGAGTCTTCAAATAGCGGTATTCTGAAACTTTGAATCATATGAGGTTCATCTGTGTGTTTCTTCTACTAGAAGGAATGTTAGAACACGAGCCTATGAAATAATAAAACTCCTGCTTCTGGATTGTGAGTATTTGAAACACTTTTACTGTTACCATTTGCTTCACTTTTGCATGTTAAGGTAGTTGTAATTGAGACGTAAGAGAAATTGCGCGTTTCTGGAACGGTTTGTGTAACGAATTTACTCTCGCTCCAGTTGGCTAGACGTTGGTGTAACTACACGGCACACTGAAAATGTGTGTTTGTTCGGGTCGTAACGGTCCCACTGTCGGCGTCTTATGCACGTCTAGACTCAGCTGGCCGACTGTGAGTGTCAGACTGGTATCCTGCTCCCAGTCGTGTAAAAAACTGGAAAACTTGATATCTTAATAAAATTAAAACATAAACACCTCACACCATAGTCTGATAAGTTTTGACACTTTCATTTGAAGGCAATTTAAGTCTGAGAAGAATTTTATTAAATATACATAGGGTCATAGATTTTTGACAATTAAATCCAGTGTAAGGACTATACAGCTATATATTTATTATCCCATTTTAAATATGACTTAAGTACTTTGAACGCACGAAGGAAAACATTTAGTACGTTTTCTCAAAACGGAATTTTAAAAACAGCAAAACAACTCCAAATGCAGACCTTGCACAGTACTACAGTTTATACTGTGTGAGGTAGGAACTCAATATTCAGATATCTTGTACACGAATTTTACGCGTCAGGTGTTTTTAAACGAGATAAATATACTGCTGTTCTCTCGGAGCCATTGCTGTTATACTACGGTATTGCAAGTCTTGCCGTATCAAAGAACTACTGTTATTTCAACACCAGTGCCAGCTTATCTCCTCCACATATTCCCTGGTAAATATTAACTGACACTACCTGAATTACAGTATCTTCCCTTAAGCTGCCAATAACCAGTAAGTTGCAACAGTTCTTCAGATTTTATTACTAAGACTGTGAGTTTACTTACGTAATATCCCAGAATTAGGAACTGTCGTAGTGCGTGGGTTTCAACTATCCTGAACTTAGCATTTTTTGATAAAGCATAAAACGCAATATTACACTGTATCATTCAACAAATTTCATTGTATTATGTTGTATTATTTAACAGATTCCTTGACTGTTGGGTATCTAAATATTATTATATGGGATCACATGGTGTAAATTTTATTGTTTTAATCTCTTGAAAGCTTATAGGCAAAAGCTTATTCAATAGAAGTGAATGATCTGTAAATATTTTGTTACTGAATGCATGCAGAACCCGACCTTTGCCTGGCAGGTGGCCCCCCGGCCGTTCGTATTGCAATATGCAGTTATCAACCCACACCGATTATTACGCATAAATTGTGATATTTATGTTGCAGTTTTTTTACAAAACCATATGCAGAAAATATGCAGATAATAATCGAAATTAAGTGTAATATACAATATCCCAGTTGACTATTCTATACTACTGAGTGAAGAAAAACGAGATGGGTAACATGTCGCGTAAGTAATAGTAGGTTAACAGTAATTTTATTTGTATTTTTATTGTTTCTGATAATACTGATAATGAAGAAAATAATACCACTAACAACTGTTACGCGACAATAAAAATTCTTCGTCTATTATTATTATTATTATTATTATTATTATTATTAGAGTTAATTGCTACAAGCTGAGGAAGCGGGCTTCGAATACCTGCAGGGGCAAGAATTAAGTCTATTTATCCAAATCGTCGAAATCGGCCGATACAGACTCCTATTGAACGCGTACAGGGGGCTGTTTTCACCGGGATAAAGCTGCCGGGGTGTGAGACTGATTCCTCTCCCCCACTTAGTCCCCAATGTAAAAATTAGTGTAGCTGTAACTCGACGTATATGTAATCATGACGTATGCAGGAACAAATTTGCCTTTTTCCGAGAATGTTTACATATGCTGGAAGGGAATGCTTATGGAGGGGAAACATTAGGTTAGTGACAGCAGAGGGAATTACAAGGAAATCGTAGAGCGACAGAATTCATTGGAAAGACTCGCGTGTATGAATGCCCAGGTCATCAAATAAACTGACGTGTTTAGTTTACTTAAGAAAGAAAAAT
The DNA here is from genome assembly GCA_013340265.1 of Coptotermes formosanus. Lineage (NCBI taxonomy): Eukaryota > Metazoa > Arthropoda > Insecta > Blattodea > Rhinotermitidae > Coptotermes > Coptotermes formosanus. Next base: position 191,694 of record BLKM01007982.1, on the reverse strand, counting down.
CGGAAAGTGATTCTGTTGCTTGCAAGATAAGGCAGTGACTGCCGCGAATTACGCTGTAGAGACCCTGTAAAATGTACAAATGTTAGTGAAGGCCAAATTTTATCAGAAACTTGATAAGAGGCCTGGGGATTTAATAGCAGGTAGCCCAGGTTTAGTTAAGGAATAAATTACAGCTGTAACTCCTAAGGTTCTAACCTCGCGCAACACTTTATGGTCTTCTGGCATTGTGTCACATTTCGAACTTGAAGTAAATGTCACAAAATGTTACGTTTCTTTCCCCTTTAACCCAGAATTCCACGCCATTTGGCGATTCCTTCATAACACGTAAATGGAAGAAAGAATGATGAAAGACGCTGTGAGGACTTAACGGACTTTAACAGTGGATATCTGTGATATTACACGCCTTATTTGAGTGCAGATAGGCTGCTGCAACTCGCACAAAGCTTCGATCATAGAGACGCGTTTCAGGTTCTGAATTTAAATGCTGACTTGACGTTCGACAGTATCGGAGTGGAGAGACGTCCTTTCTTTTAGACATCACACTGAATCGTGTCTGTGCATTCGTTATATGGCTTAGCAAAGACTGTAAGGATGAATCATCATATGTTTTGTTACGTGTGCTTAATGTGCAGGAGATCGGTGTTTTGTTAGTATCTGAAAACAAATTCAGTGCATTCTCCCTTAAATTTTACCTGTATGTTTTGCTGTGAATATGCCATTAATTCTTAACCAATGTAATGGAGTTCGAAAGAGTACTTTACTGAACGGGTTATGGAGCGGTAGCAGTCCAGGCGTGTGTTCACAAGACAACCGGGTTCGAATCTCGAAGATTCAAGGGGTGTCCTGACTGCGGGGATTTGTTACATTTTCCGTCCCTCCGGGCAGGTCAACAGGTGGTGTCTTAACATCATTCTCGCTTCTTCTGTAACTTCTTTCAAATTAACCAGTAACCCAACCACTCGGCGCTGTGTAATGTTAGATAGGGAGACAGCGTCGTAAAATGCATCACGCAGTAGCGTTCGACTAACCGTGGGTCGTAAGAGCATTGGCATAAAATATTAAAGTAGATTCTGTATATTATGGAAACAAATGCAGACCTGTATTTCACGTAAAACACATATGTATTGGAACTTAGAAATTCACGTACTTTATTTAATTTGTTATCAAAATAAACAGGTCTTGACGTTTGTTTGTTTGTTTGTTTGTTTGTTTGTTTGTTTGTTTGTTGTGTGTACTTGGAGATACAGCTTAACGTTCCTCTACAATTTATGGTTGCAATCCATATACAGTTTATGATGTGTTTAATTCTGTATCGAGAGAATGAACAAATATCGCTCGTTCTTACATTAATATATACATTAAGTATAAACATGAAAGACTTACTGAAAAAACCATTCGAAGGTCGCCTGCAAGTTTGACAGCCCGAAACCGCAAGGTGGAAACAAAACAAAGCCTCCGTTTCTTTCCTGTTCTGTTGTAATCTCTTGAATGTGACTTGAAGTATTCTTTTAAAAGCTTCTGTATACCATTATCGATTCCTTGTGGCAGAGGCCATAAAAACTGTAGAAACTGGAAGCAGGTGACAGAAGGAGATTGAAAATCTAGTTTTCGGAATACTTTCAGAGTCCTCCTGAAGGACTAAGTAAAAAATTGTTTCTTTCCTTTGAAAATATTGGACATTGTATTATTCTTTTAGGAGACGGAGAATATTGACAGTGTTGAACATATAAAAATGTCACCCTTCAGTACTTCACAAACGGTTTTATACTAGTGGTTTTCGTCCTGCTATACCTGCTCCTTCATCCTGTCTGGAACTACATATATTCGTACTGGCTTTGAAAGAAAATACGCTGTGATCGTACACCATAAAGGCATTTGGATTTTAGTGATCGTGTAACGACAAAGTTTTATATCTGTCTAAAATTTGCTTTTGTAGCTGACAGGACTTTAACATTTCCAGAGCCTCTGATATGATATCTGTAGAGGGACATACAAACGAGCTTAAAAAGCTACTATTACCGTTTCCACCGTTCCATAGCTTTCAGAAAAACGCGACCGAAACCGTTTATGTGTGAAAGACGTTTCATTGGTCACTTACGTTCTGTCGATTAACAGGCACTAAACTAGGGACTGGAAATCAGACATTAAGGCAACAGATAGATGACTAAAGTGTATGACATGTGTATACTTCTCTAGAACAGTACTTTTTAGCTAGCAAGTAGATATCCCATTATCAGTTTTTAACGCTCGGTGTGTTACGTGTGTTGGCAAAATACCAGTGAAAACACAGTTTATGAAGTATTTCTTACTACCCTCTCATTCATTTTTTACACCGATGGCGATAAGATGGTTTAAGAGGGGTACAATATTTATTTATTTATTTATTTATTTATTTATTTACAGTATGATTTTAGGCTGGGAAGAAATTGAATTGAATTTACAGAAATTCAGAATTATGGGAGAAGGACAGTAGCTTTCAAGAAAAATTTTGTTTAATGGCTGAAGGAAACGAAAGAAATAAGGGTACAGATTTGCCGGCTGTGGAAATGTTTCGCACCTCAAATGGGTTACCGCTTCCATAGCTGTAATTGTAAATCGCTATAATGAACATTGGCTAGTAAATAACCAAACGTAAAGCTATTGCTTTATGTGGTGTTAGAGTGAACATCTTTACTTTACTTCGAAGCGTCCATTATTCGTACCTTAGCTTACAGGTGATATGCTACATTAAGCTAGTGTTTGGTATTTGCGTGTGTTTTGGTTGAGTTTGGGTGTTTGTGCGTGTTTGTTATTGATGGTCGTGAATATGTACATTTTTAAGTTCATGCGTGTTTGTGTATACATGTGTGTATGTGCAGTGTGTTATGTTGGTGACTATTTGATTGTATGTTTGTATATTTGTGTGTCGTTATGTGTTTGCACGTTGCTTAAAGTTAGCGTTTTAATATGACGTGTTTAGAAACATGGCGTTTCATGACACATATCAACAAACTCAACAATTCTGTATGATATTTGAGCTTGTGAATGCAGTGGGTCGTGTTCATTAACACAGCTACCGCAGTCCTTCCTCTCATAAATGCTTTCAGAGGGATACTTTTGAATTGTCTTAAACACATATGTAAATAACAAGAAAGGAGGTAAAAGATCGGTGTAAAACTACCGGCTTCAAAAAGTATGAAGTGCTTAAAGCCGATAAGGAATCAAAGAGTTTATTTAGACGGTAGCATCTGCGGATTCATTAATCTACTGCAAACGTTTATAATGGCTGGTGAAAATTAACAGATTCAGCTGGTGTGTTTCTTCTTATGAGTGAACACGTGTTACCTAAGAGTCACTACTGTATTCCGTGTCTGTAACGGATCTATCATACGATCGTTCTCAACCATGAGGTGAATTGTCATTTGCAATCGTTTTTGCACGTACATTTCCGCATGCTAAACCTAAGCTCTCTTTTTCAAAATAGTAACATCCTTTGCCGACTGAATTATGAAATTGGTAGAAATTTGGCGAAAATACATGGTACGCTGTTAGTTGGAAGTTACGTAAAATTGCAGTCCACTCTGTGACTCTTTCCCCTTTTATATATGAAAAATATGGAGCTTCCATTTTATAGCTTCATGTAGTGACTGCTGCATTGAACTCCAGCCACAAATGTATTTTTAATTGTTTAGGAAGCGAATATTTTAATGCAGCATTATCAGCGTTTTGAACATAGATATTCTTTTGAATTTTGTGTAAAAATTTGATTCCTGCCCCATACATTACAGGGTATCTCTCCACTAAAAAGGCCACCCTATAAACCTATGTAGGGAAATAATGGGGAGAATTTGTTGCGCGAAATAATACGAAACATATAAATATGCTGTGTGATAAAATACAGCTTTTCTGTACATTAAGCCCATGCTATACGTAATTACCACTGCGCTGTATGAGGTCAATAATTCTGGCTCGATATGGATGTACTGAACTCGCTAAATCGCGCAGCGTACTTTCTGTCGTGAAATATAAAAGCATATGTTTCCCGGCTGAATGGTTGTTGCATATTTTATCAAATTTTAATGTTGAGCTCCACTATCGATATGTCAGTAGAATGTAGGATATAAGTAGAATAATAAAGTTTTGAAGTGAAAAAGTAACAGAAAGCCTATTTGAGAACAAGAATAACAAAACTACAATGTTAAGGCAATTAAAAAGCACTAAATTTGGTAGAAAGGAAACTGCAGTTGATGTGCTGTGTGTGTGTGTGTGTGTGTGTGTGTGTGTATAACTTTGTATCCTGGCTTGAAGGAAGAACATAGATTGGAGATGTTTCAGATCTGGATGATGGACAGAATGTTTGGGTCTCAAACGGCAAACTAGAGAAAACTGCATAACGCGAAGCTTTGTAGCTTTTACGCTTTACATACCTTGTGGACTTAATTATTAATGTCGTGAGGGACAGTGAGGTGCGGAATATATTGGATGAATGGTGTAGAGGGGAATTAATACTAAATTGGACGGAAAATGTGAGTGGGAAAGGCCACCTCGAACAGAGAAATATAGATGGGAGAACAATCTTGTATTTGATTCTTTAATGTATGGAATGTATTTTGGCTCGGGATATAGCAGTGTCAGACTTCGTGAACACGATAATATACCTTCGAGTTTCATGAAACGAAGATTATTTGTTGACTGAATGACTGTGCTAATTAGTATGATGACGTGATTTTCCTCAGTTTACTGTCTTATGTAATATTTTTTGCTTTTAATGCACATTGTTTTCTGACATAATTATGTTTGCATTTCTGTTTTATGTCCAAACAAAAGAAGTTGCGAAATTTAGCAGATATAAACGAATCAGAAAGGTTTTCTGAGAATTTGGAGCTTTATGTATCGTCCGGGACCTGTGCAGATATAGGTACTAAACCTTACTCAACCTACTAACTCACGTAGGTTTTCGATTAGTGGACAGTATCATTGAATTACAACTAAATATTTCGAAAGAGATGTTCTACGCACTTTTTATTTCTGTGACGCGAGTTGCATGTCACGCCCTTTACATACTGAATCCATAACCCGATTAATACAAATATCATTGCATGTCGTGATACAGTACATAATTTCTACTCAGTGAAACCGAGATTTTTCAAGCGCAAGATTATTTGTGGGGCATCATTCTGTCTGTGAGATGCATATTTTATGGATATTTCGTTTCAAGTTCCTTCTTCAAAATTGGTGGCTCGAATTTCTGTAGAGCTTTTTATGTGTCAGCAATAAGCACCGAACACAGGACCCTTTTAATATTGTTTCTAACCAGGTCGTAATATTCATAGCCACTTTTCCAGAGTGCATTCAGATGGCTGTAACGAGAAAAATAAATACGCTGGCCTTTAATTAACAATCACTCAGTAGAAAATGTGATACGACCCAAATCCGAAATGAAACATATCACAGAAGATTAAAACAGCTAAAGTAATCATGCTGTATAAATGAAATATTCATGTTCATACACAGAGATTGTTACTAATGGATGAGAACAATTCAGTGTGGGATTGGTATGCATAGCTAGCCGAAGTATAAACTCAAAACGATTTGTGTGGTATCTTACCACATTTTTCAGCTCAGGGACACGACTCATGCCGTCCGATTCCATAATTTTCTTCGACACATTCAACTGTTTCTCCAGGTGCGCCCCTTTCAAGTCGAATAATTTTAAAACTTTTCTGCTTTCGTTAGTATTTACTCTTAACACTCGCGTAGGTAGGCGGACGAGTGTTAACTTCTGCCTGTGAAAGTATGCATTAAATTAACAGGCTGTCTGTAAGGAATTTGTGGTGGATGTAGTGGCACTGGCGACGATTTCCTGTATCTTTCATCGTGCTTCCTGTGTAGCTGGAAAAGCGATACATCACGTGTCTACTGCACTGGACTTGCCCAGAAGTTTGATTATGACTTGTTAGGAGGTTTGACTCTGAATAAGGATAATCAGCTTTAATTACAGCCAAAAGGAGTCTGTAAGTATGTGCTGTTTTTCTTATTACATTCGCTAGGATGTATTATCCGTTCAGTACATTTAAACATGGAAGACCCTCAGGTTATAATGTCCCTTATTACAAGTGTACGCAGTTTCTTTAATATTGTACCAAGCAGCTGCCATGGATAGTTATGACACAAATTCACCGCAACTCTACAGCACGTTTCTTTTGTCGCTACTGTGAACACCGCAGTTGTCGCGGGACAGTAGTTATGCTCGGTAGTTTTCTGATCCCTGTACTTCTTAAGTTGTTTCTTACTGTATTTAAAACTTGATACTTTTTATTGTGAATCATTTCCTGTTGGAGGTCACATTGTTCTCAGTATGTTCCTCTGCCCAGAATACCGTTATACAATGAACTCAAATATTCGTATTCATAGTCCTGACCTCTTCCACCTACTCACAGTAGGTGTCGAGGTTGTTTATTTTCACTTCATCACACTCAGACACACACTACAGTCGGTAGGACTCCTCTGGACGAGGGATCGGCCCGTCGCAGAGACCTCTACCTGACAACACAAACACTGTACAAGAGACAAACATCCATGCCCCGGTGGGATTTGAACCCACGATCCCAGCAAGCGCTCGGCCGTAGACCTACGCATAAGACCGCGTGGCCTCGGGGATCGGCTCAAATATACAAAACATAAATAGTACCAAGTATTACAGTTATGTATTTGTATGCGTACTATCTATAATAAAGTACGTGTGTTATTTGTACCTGCGTCTAGCGAAAGTTCACGGCCGCCAAGTGACTAATGTCAGGGCAACGGGAGAACGCTTTCCGCCGTCAGGTTATATTAGTGGGTCGGCTGGGATTCAAGGAACGATTTGAAGTCAGAAAACTCATCCTACGACAAAACAAGATAGAGAATCTTTCTGAAAATGAGATTCCGTGTACTCATAAGACAGTTTCTGAAAATTTACTGTTCGACTGGTTCTCTCACCAGGCCCTTCAGTTATATTTGTCGCTTTCCGAGGCTGTAGTCTATATCACAGTTAGGTCTGACATGCATCGTTGCGTGAAGTATGCAGTATACTCCACAGTTCTGTTGGACACTGTCCACTTCTTAGTGCCGTGGTAATATAAGTCACAAGTTGTTGAACTGTGTCCATTGTCTGATGTTAAATGCACCAAAATTAAGTTGGACGTGTACCACCTTTTGAGGTGTACATATACACCGCAGTGACAGTGCTGATTGTGTGGTTATAGTATGCGCCACATTTATGCGGGAGGCGCAATAATTCAGTGTTTGGACATCCCTGTTTATCACGGTATGAAGAATCAAATTGTTTTCAGGGATTTAAAGAATTAAGGGTGGGATATAATGCTAATTAATTAGTTAATTACACAGATATTTCCAAATTACAACACCATTCCTTTGTAGAAGTTCTACAAAGTTCCCTAATAACCATCCGCCACGGGAAGTAAAATAACTTTTGTGTAGTATTATATAAATTCTACGTATAATGCAGCACCTAAATGTCGTAAGTAGGCTTACGTTTGCATTACGTGTTTTCATGAAATGCATGTAACATGCACGTAACACTAGTCCGACAGGAAAATAATAAACGTCTTTTTGAATTACATGGACAGAAGTCTGAAATTAAACGCTACGTTTAATTCGAACTACTTCCAGAACACATCTTTTGGCATGCAGAGCGAGTCAGCAGGGGATGTGAAGCATTTTTATACAAGTTTTTTTCGTATTTTGATTTCTTTTGCCACTTCATATGCACCAGCGCGCTTTTATAAAACAGGACAACCGCGTGGGAAGCACAAGGGTGAGAAGAGGGAAGGAATAATTCTGGTAGCGGAAGGTAAGCTGTCGCTTTTCAGGCGCTGTCGTACGCTCCTCTACACTTTATTCCTCCTACAAACTTTATTTCTGCGCTGCAAATCAGCCGTTGTTGCTTCACCGACCACAGACATCATGCGGCTCGATGAATCACTTCTCAGCCACTGTCATTTTTTGTGAAACGTCTGATCGCACAACACGTAATAAATGTGTCATTCTGAAAGACGGTACAATTATGAGTTGTGTGCCAGGAAGCTATTAGTAAGAACTCTACAGTAATGTTAATTGGTTTGCTTCTGCAGCTCGTGCTTTTATTATGTGTCTTCGAGATTTATGAGGAGAGACGTGAATGTAGGTTAATTGCGAACAGTAATTCAGAAAATATGTCGCGTTACTGTACAAATTATTTATATTTGTCTTGATCTGAATGAACTGTTTTGTTGTTTGTAACAATTTCTCAACAGAATCCCTAATAGACAGTAAAATTTAAAAAGGTAAAGCAATCCCGTTACGGGCCTGGACAGGCCCTGAGGGCTCCAGGAGGTTGAGGCTCCCAGATTTCAAGCCAATCGGCACATGAAGGTGATAAGTCGGCCATACACACTGGCCGCCTTTGCCCCTCAGGTGACATTCCTGGTACGCATTTCTGTTAGTGGCTGAGTCGATCACAGGACCACAGTGCGGCCGGAAGGATGTCAATGAAAATCTCCAATGACACCATCGGGAATCGAACCCGTGACTTGCCGGCTTGGAGCGCAGTGCCTCAACCAACTGCGCAAACGCGTGCCCCTCTAATAGACAGTGCCTTCAGGTATTATAGTTACTGCCTTTCAAATCACCTCTGCAATTTGTCAGTGTCTGCTTTCACATCTTTTACTACATCGACGCCATATAGTGTAAACTGTTGACGGCGACCTTAAATACAACGGGAATACGTCAAGAAAGAAATTCAGCATTACTACAGATTTGCACAAATCCCGACCGCTGGGTGGCCGAGCGATTAACGTTTATGTCGTGGAGTGTAATATTTGTCGATCCTGAGTAATGTGCAGATATTTTTATCCGTAGCCGTGCCAGAATATAGTAAAACGTCTCACATTTGGAAACGTGGATGTGTTTGTCGTATTTTTCAAACTTATTTAAATTAGAAAGACATGAAATGCGCAGTCCATAAATTCTCGTCTTTATCGTGGAAATTTTGTAGTGGGATGAATGTGATTAATCCACTAGTGACTGTTATCACATGGCGAATGTAATGGCGATTTTATGAAATAATTTGATATTGTGTTAAATGACCAGAAAATAGAGAATTTAGAGAATGTATCACGAGTTTATCAGTGTTACAAAGTTTACTTCTGATCTTTTCATACATAGGGGCCTGCGTTTAAAGCTTCATTATACCTCGTGAAACAGGCATTTTATTTCCCTTTTCATCCTTGCATCGCCTCTCTTTGGTGGTGGCAGGATCAAGGTGAACAAAATCAGCTAGAAGCAGTGCTTGTTACATGCTGTACCATGCTCCGACGAACTGTAACCTCTGCTGTTACCACCATTTACTTTCAGGAACGTGTCACTACAGAGGGGGAGAACTCTCAAACATTGGACAGCGAAGCTTCTTTCACACAGCTTAGGCTTCCGACATAGTCAATGGAGAAACTTCCCCTACATGTGTAATGCGCTTGGAAATGTGATATACTGTGACATACCGTAGCAAAATAGGAAGAGTGCTATTGCTAAAGACAGGCAGTAGATTAGATAAGATAAGGCCGAAAGGGGATTCAAGAACGTTTATGTAAAATGAGACTGGTCAACTGATCACAGGTTTACTCTTCTTAATTAGAATTAAAAATGTTTATTCAACTCAGAATTCTAATTCTAATACGGTAAAAAGTTTACATTTTTAACGTAAGCTGCAGATGTTTCGGCCTTAACGCATTGAAAATTTCTGTTTTATAAAATATCCATTTTATATGCAAAAGAATGTTTTCTCGTTCTTAGCACAGGTCTTAATGTTTATAGGTGCTACGTAAATAGTTTTCTCTAAGTACTTTATATCTTAGACAACCCGTTGTGTTTCTACAAATCATAAAGTAATTATTTATGTTTGTTGTTTATTATTGACAACTGATGATGGCTGTTGCCGTCAAAACATGTTGTATATTTTAAAGTACGTACATAAAGAATTCCTCAACAAAGCGCCATGAATGACGGATGCATAATACTCGTATCTTCGTTACGTGGTGGTATATATTTATGTGAATATTCACTACCACGTCTATCAATTTATAATTTTGTAGCAGTCTTTTATGATGGGTTAGCTTAGTGGGCTTGATGATGAGGTTTTTTTTTCGAAAGTGTGGTTTTTACAGTTACAAAAATCTAAAATTCTCTTTGATTCTGTATGACAATAAAGAGTGTAAAAAATACGTCTGTCTAACAATCAGTGCAGCAAAAAATGAATGAATAACAGGTTGCGTTTGGAGGGTATAAAATTAAAAAACGACGAAGATAAAATGTTCGCAAATTGGGAAACAAATAGTCCTATAAGAACCCCTTAGGAGTATAATTTAACAAACTGGATTTTAAATTTCATTTCCGAGCAGAAATGAAACTAAACGTACAAGTCGTTTAGTCGTACATTTCATATTAGTTTATTTTGCATGACAAAGATACAAGGTCATCCTATTCAATACAGAAAACCTCTTTTTGTACATTTACTCAGTTCTTGAACTGGATCGGTACCAAAAGAATGGAATTTTACGTGAAGTATAAAATTACAGCCTTATGTTTGCCTCAAGTACGTATACTTCGTACTAACATGCTGTCACTCTCAAAGATCATTTTGAGGAAAAAGTGACTGCTATAGGGGTGTTTTGTTACTTCCTACTTTATGTAGCTGCAGTGCCATAAATTTATATGAAAATACATGTCCGAGAAATAAGTAAATTTTCCACTAAAAGAAAAGAAAAATGATGTGGTTTCAAACAAGGTACTTTATCGGGTTTATTTTTTTTATATTCAGTCATAGGTATATTTTTCATTCATCACAATTCTTTAAACTCACCAAAGTGCGTAGTTTTCAGGACATACACATTTGTCACCAATACTGTTGCTTGTTTTTTATTTGAACACTCAAACAGCCCAGGCACCTATCCATTATGAAATCTTTGAATAACACATTACATTCACTGACAAAATGCTAATTATTTATACTGAATTCTTAAAATGGTAAAAGTAAACTTCTGGAAGCTATTTGAAGTAACTTATTTCCTAGAACGACATAAGTGTGAGAGCGTTCGTCATACATCTAATTCTTTTGCTCTCAATTTTTCCCCTCTAGGTAGCCTGTACTGATTTATTTTTGATGATTAGTAATGTTAGAGTAAACTTCAAGGCCCAGTCTACTTCTTCACACAATTGAATTCATTTTAAACAAATGAAAGTTTCAGTGCTGCCTACACAGGCCAATAACGTTACAGATATTGAGGCAAGAGCCGCTCTTATTCCATTCCCTTTGAGGTTTTTTCCCTGCCAATTTCGTTTCCATTTTGCTGAAGGCTTTGTAGTGAAATTTCTAACGTTTTCCTTCTTGTACAGGTAGAAGCAAAGGGACTGGGAGGATAATCCTTTCCCGTTGCAGAATTATGTACTCTGCTGTTATAGAAACGAGTATACTATCTCAACTTAGTACATATAATGTGCTTCGTTTTGGTTGAAGACACATTTTTTGTTTGTTTTTAAAATACCGTCAATATATTGGGGATTAATAGAAATAAAAGCCACAGTTGAAACCGTCCTGAACCTTTACATGTGATGTGTGTTTATTGTCATCTTTCTGAAACCTGTGTCACGTCTTCCTCCTTTCTTGTTAACAGGGAAGTCTCTTAACATACTTGTGATGCACTGGCAACAACTTTATAGGGTTACAGGTCCACACATTGCGGTTAAATTCGAAAGCTTTCAACCCTTATTGCAAAATTTTAGGTTTTCAGAGCGGTAGTGCTGAAGATTCAAGTCTTGTGGAATGTCACGATATTTTGACTGGTTAATAGTAGTAGTTAGAGACGTTAGCGAGGAGCGCACTGCTTCCACCTTTGGGTTCCTGCAGTCCATAACCTTGGAGTGGGGGCGTTACATTCCTACGAAATGTTTACTGTTTACCAGTTGACCTAGCTTTTCATCACAGATGATTTGAATCTACGTGTCAAGCTGGCCTCTTATCTTTCGAGGCCATGCCGTTCCGAAGCAAATATGAACACAACACAGGCCGAGGGAAGAACGAGCAAATAATCATGCAGAGACGAGGGTGGAAGACGCCACTAACTCTAATGGAATACCCATAATTGATTTCGACCGGTCTTCCTACAGTTAGAATAGCCTACATTGGGTCATGCAAATCTTCCCCAAAATCGTAATGAACAATACTGAACGTATGTTTATATGTAGTCTGTTTTGATAATCGAAATTACCACGTAACGCCTTTAAAAACAGGCCCAATCACACCAGCTACTATCCATGTATATAATAATTTATTCTTTCCTTAAAAACTCAATAAAATACTTGATCCATAAAAACAAGAATTACACAAAATAATTTTAAAAATTCGATCTCAATATTTCTGCAAAATTTTAAATCTGTGTGTGATTTCAGACATTGCGTTATAAGAAATTAGTCCCAACGTTAATGTTACACAAAGCATATCGAGTAGTTCTACTGTAAAGCTAAACAGGTTGTGCGTAGATCTGTGTACGAGTATCAAACAACCTGAGGGTAACCTGATTGCTCGAAATATTTCGGGAAAAGTATATTCTGTTACGTGATGTGTTTTGGTGGTAAATACGTCTGCGTGAATAAATATTTAAATATGGATTTATTTTTTCTTGGCGACAATAACCATTGACCATTATGGAGTACTAAAACAAGGCACGAACACTTTATCTTTCAGTTATGCCTTTCGTGCCATTTGAATGAGTTAACAACTTTTACGTGTGCCTGGGGTAGCCTACCTAAAATGTAACGATGTAAATAAGCGCTATAAATCGTCTCTCTTTCCTGATTGTTACGCTCCATGCTTTATCTCCGCTCTCCTGGCGAATTTTTGTAATTGGCTATCTTCAAACACGGCACGCCAACCGCCACCTCATCCCATTGTATTATTTTATAAAGATGCATGCTTCTGGGTCCATTTAGAGTGCCTTTTGTAATGAATTGGTACAGGTCTGGAAAATTTGGTGTAAGACACTTTTTGTAAATACTCCTAAACTTGTTAATGGTTCAGATGGGCCGAAATATATTGGAGACAAAAACAGTTGGGGAATCCCACCCTCAGAGCATATATTTGTTTTGAATTAGACGACTCAAGGATTGGTATACTTCTCTCTGTATCTTGTGTAATACCATTGTGTGACTGAGTGAGCCACACTTCGTCTTCCATGGCAGCAATTGACGTCAGACATCGGTTTCCATTGCCACGTTAGACTGTGTTGCCTGTGACGTACGCGCTAAGGCGAAGAAACAGTTGGGCGGCGAGCATATCATACATCCACTCAGGAGATTTTTCGTCTTTCCCTCACCGCGGAGGCCTGGCTACGATCCCGGACTAGTCTATATGAGATTTGTGTTGGACTAAGTGGCACTGGGGCAGGTTTTGCTCCCAGTTCTTCGGTTTCCCCCTGTCAGTATAATTTCACCAGTGCTGTATATTCATCCTCATCTACATTTTGCTGTTACCAGAAGGACAAACGGGTGAAGCCTGGCAACCATCCAAAGGGCAATGCTGTTTCGGAAATCGGAGAACAGTAGGTAGAAAAGTAGTTACACATATCTTACACCAGATTGTGTTCTGTGTGTACTGTGACCTGAAGTTGAAGAAACAGTTGAGCATTAAGCATATACTAATACAATAAGGTACAACTAGATAGTATAATTCTGATAGATGAAATTAACGTTTGGTTTTCTTTAAGAATAAAAAACCACCGGTCAGAAATGCTTGGATTGGCGCGTGAATATTATTGTTGTGAGTCACTTAGAGTGATTGAGTGGGGGAGGGAGGGAGGAAATGAGTGGGTGAGGGAGGGAGGGGTTACACACGGGTTGATAATAAACAATAATAATAGATAGCGATTGATAAAAATCCGTACGCTTCGTTATCTGTATTAATGTATGCGATAGTAATCGGTACTGATCTGACTTATCTAGCAAAAGTAAAGCCTGATCCAGTACCTGAATCATTATTTTGGTATGGTTACGGTAGGCCTTTTGCTGTGTAAGGGACGAACTGAGACCTAAGAAGCAGTGTAGAGTGCATTACAACACTCGGATTGTTTGTTGTTGATTGGTTGATTGATTGAATGTATTAAAATCATGCAAATTAGGGAAAGTTGTATTTTGTGTTTTTGTTATACAAGATAAAGGCATATTGCATTTTTCTTCAGACTGTTGAGAATTTTTTTCCGGTCATAAAAAGCAAAATAATTTATGAATCCTGAAAGTAAAAGTAGAACGAGAATTGATACTTGATGACAGCTACATGTTTATGAACCTCAGAATCAAGATTCATTGATGAGTTGCCGAAATGCGGAACGAAAGGGACGCTGGCGAAGAACCCGGCAAGCAAACGAAACGCTTCGCAGTTACCGGTGACGTGAGACCGGGGTGCAGTAATACATAAACACCAGATGGTGTAGTCAGCGCCTTTGGTTACGACAGAGTGTGGTTCGTACGTGACGGCGGGGACTGGTTTGTTTAGTTGCCATGTTTACCGAGTATTAGTGAAGTGGCGCATGGCTGTTATTGAATATTGCTACTCAGTTTATACGCGGTATGGGAGTAAAATAAATGTGTTAAAAAAAGACCCACACAAGTTGACTTTATTCAGCGTGTATCCGTTTTAATTTTCCACAAGAAACATTAGTGCTGTCTGTGTATACTTTTACGTAAACAAGCACGTAATGCAATAAAACTTCTCTTGCACTGTGTTTCACCTTTTAATTTATATTTGCTATAAGTGTCTCTGATGATCATAAAGTGACAAAATGTGTGATAGTTACAGTTTTGTTTTATTCCCTTCTGCACATTTCACTGCTCCAGTATGAAAATGTGCTGTGTAGATATGCTTGCTTCAGCAAGTATGTTGCGCAGTTTCTCCAGTAATATGTTTCGTCTTTTGTTTTACGTTTGCAGTCAATATGTCAAATATAAGAGGGTAGATTTAAATGGATCTTCAAGAAGTGGGATGAGGGCATGAACCGGATTGATCTGGCTCAGGAGACGGAGAGGTGGCGGGTCTTGTGAATGCGGTAATGAACCTTGGGGTTGGTTGGGTGTTTGGTTGGTTGCTTAGTTAGTTAGTTAGTTAGTTAGTTAGTTAGTTAGTTAGTTAGTTAGATGGTTGGTTGGTTGGTTGGTTGGTTAGTTAGTTAGATGGTTGGTTGGTTGGTTGGTTGGTTGGTTGGTTGGTTGGTTGGTTAGTCAGTCAGTCAGTCACTCAGTTAGTCAAATATTATTAGCGTTCATAACCGATACTGTCTGTGAATACTTGTATAATAGGGAGTCAGTTGGGAATACACATTGCTGTAGATTAGCGTAGCGGTAAAGAGTCTTTCACTTGGCTGATACCGTGGTTGATGTACGTCAGCAACCCAAGCCCGGCGACGTCGCACTTGGCTGCGATAATTATGGTGTTAGCACTATAATTTTAATCCGACATTAAGAACACAGACAGGAGTGTTTTGTTTAACGACACTGTGAGTTGCTAGGCCGATCCCAGTGGCCGCGCGGTCTAAGGCCTGGGTCTGCGGCCGCTAGCTTGCTGGGATTGCGGGTTCGAATCCCGCTGGAGGCATGGATGTCTGTCTCTTGTGAGTGTTGTGTGTTGTCAGGCAGAGGTCTCTGCGTCGGGCTGATCACTTATCCAGAGGAGTTCTGCCGAATGTGGTGTGTCTGAGTGTGGTCGTGAATCCTCAATGGTGAGGAGGACCTGGCCCGCTAGGGGCTGTTGCGCCATTGGGAAAAAAAAGTGTTGAAATTATGTGGCGTCGAAGTTGTTAAGGAGTAATTTTGGAATGGCATTAAAGGAGGAACACTGAAGTGTTGGGTGAAAGACCTGTCCAGCTGCTGCTTTGTCCACCACAGATTCCGTACTGACTGGTGTGGAATCAAACTGATGGCAAGAACGAAACATACTATAACTTATGACACAGTTTACTTGATTGCGCTATAGTCTATACACATTTTGTCAAACTGTAAGTCAGAAAGATAATTACAACTCAGAAACTGGATCGTTATTTTAAGCCAGTATCAAAATATTTTTAAGGCGGGGATGATACGTGTACAGCGAAACAAAATTTGGCCATACATCGCTGACGTTTTGACATTCTACAGCGGATTCACAGGAACACAACGGTGGCAGTCGTGTGTTACACAAATTCCGTAGCAATTATTGTATGTTATGACAGTATTCATTTAAATGTTTAGTGTTTAAAACCAAGTTCAGTATAAGTTTATATGTACTACCTGCTGCAGCACCTTAAATCTGTGTGTTTGGCGGAACTAACCAATTAATTAATTAATTCCATGGAACAGAGGCCTTCTTGAGAAGATAACAGTTTCTGAGCTAGTCCAGAAATTCCCCGCGTTTTATGGACCTCGGAGGTTCATTACCGCATTCACAAGAGCCTGCCACCTGTCCCTATCCTGAGCCAGCTCAATCCAGTCCGTGCCCCCATCCGACTTCTTGAAGATCCATTTTAATATTATCCTCCCATGTACGCCTGGGTCTCCCAAGTGATCGCCTTCCCTCAGGTCTCCCCACCAAAATCCTGTATGCACCTCTCTTGTTCCCCATACGTGCTACATGCCCCGCCCATCTGATTCTTTTCTATTTGATTACCCGAATAGTATTTGGTGATGAGTACAGGTCATTAAGTTCCTCGTTCTCTAGTGTTCTCCACTCCCCTGTCATCTCGTCCCTCTTAGACCCAAATATCCTCCTCAACACCCTATTTTATTTATTTGTTTCCTTTCGTTCTCACTGTCAAAACAAAAAATACACGCACTGATACCAAAATCCTGTCTAGGGCAGAATCCTGAGCCAGCACCATCCATTGCCACAGCCTGTCTTCCTAACGTACATTTCGGTGTTGGTTTCCCATTTGGTTATCCGTCTTACAAATGACCGCTTTACAAGTGTTACTCCTAGCAATTTCTGTGTAATCTTTTGTGTGCCCACATTGAAAGTTCATAGCCGAACTACTGCAACCTTTCCGAATCCACTAGCCTGCAAACAGTAAGTAAGTTGTGTAAATCACAGTTGCATGTGCCGGATAATGCCTTGGTCAGATTGTATACTTCCAGAAGATATTTTTGTGCGATATCTTATGTAGTATCCTCGTTATGTGGTATCTTACTTTGTCCGTGACGTGGGCCCTTTTTTCTCTCTCTTCATTCCCAACATTTTTCTTTGTTCGTTAAAAATAAAAAGATACGAAACAAACTCTTTTACAAGCGCTGATATATCGATTTAAACTTGTTAACTCTCTAATGTTAACATTAATCATCCCCGTTGGTATGTACATGCAAAAGTATACGTTACCCTTATCAGTAGCACAGTCACAACCAGCACATGTGTCTTAGGCATTCTTGATTGAAAAATATATTTGCATTGCAATTATAGAGTTTTCTTGTCAGGTTTCTATAACAATGGATATGCGCTTGATCAGCCTTTATGGTTTTAATATTAGACATCCCCGTTGTTATGTGCATGCAAAAGTATATTTTCCCCGTATCAGTAGTACAGTCACAGCCAACACATACACTTGCAATACATAATCAAGCCTGATTACGTATTGCAAGTGTATGTGTTGGTTGTGACTCTACTATTAATAAGAGTAAAATATGCTTTTGTGAGTTCTCAGCCACTCCCTGAAATAAGCTGTATATCGCAACCTGTACGGAGATTTTCAATGTCGTGTCACGCGATTTTTAAAATTGTGATAAATACTAATGCATTCATCATTTAAATACTAGAATTAATCAACTTTGTGTTTAGAGATATAATTCGTATTTCGAATGGAACACGTTGCTCCCCGTTTAGAAAAACAAATCGATGAATGCTGCATAGAGAAAGAACACATAAAGACGGCGTGCGGGCAAATTGCAGGGTTTGTGTTTTAACGTTAAACGTTTCTGTACCTGTAGTTACCACTTGGATTTAAAGGGTTGAATATTTTTGCGGCATCGAGCTTGTAATTCTCCGTTCATTGCTGTAAATTTTAACCTCTTTTGCTAATCAGTTTAAGTAGAGATGAGTTTGTAGGTGTGCATCTCAGCGTACCCCGTTTCAATGCAGAACACGCTTTCGTCCTTAGCAAGCTGTGCCAAGATGGTTAGTTTTATTTTTATGACTGCTCACAGTTTTAAGGTTTCAGCTTTAAATTGGTGAACTCCAGGCGATTCAAATTACAGCAGCGCGTTTTTTTATTGCAGTTGAAGGTTTTTATGTTCGTTCCTCTTCTGCCTGCTTGCGCTTGCTACACTTAGAATTTTACTGCTTGTTTCGCGAGGCCCCGCAGTTTTCGGACGTTGTATAACTCCCCTAGTGGACTGTTCAGTGTCATTACCTGAAAACTAATTTTCAGTCTACATGGTAGCTGTTGACTAATAAGTGATTGTGTGGAGAAGATGTCTTCTGAGATATGGTGTTTGTGGTGTTTTGTGTGGCAATTTGTTACATACGTTTCTGCACGGTGGTCTAAGATCTCTTGTTGAATTCACCTGGAATTCACTTACGCGGAATTCTCCTTCGACACATCGGTAACCAATTACTGGTGAACACTGCGTCGTATCCCAAAAGGTATTACTTTTATAAATTACAGTGTGGAAGTCATGCCTGAGGTGTAGTGGCGCCGCTTTCCTGGAATGTTGCTGTACGTTACCATAAGATTTGCTTGGGCGACAAACGACTTCAATTGGGGGCGGACTTCGGAATAGGCTTTGACCCCTATTTGATAGGACTAGTTGTAAGTACACGCACTGTCTGCTGTAACATTGAAGACTCTACATTTAATCCCAGAATGCATTTCTTTGTTTCGTGCGGTTGTCACAACTAGTAACGATTATCTACGTACGCTGGATCAACGATTTTTCTTTAGAATTGGTACGGAGTGTGTTCTCTTTGAGTCAGGTATTCGCTCTTTATATATATATGTATGTATATATTTGAAACGGTTAGATTTAAGTATTTAAACTCTTGATTCTGTTTCACGCTGATTATTTCCAGCGCAATGACGTCACGGTTTAGGGACGGGCACGTAGTGGTCGATGTTTCCTACCAAACGGTTTGAGAATTTCTAAAAAAAACTTAGTGAATCTAGGTGTGAACTGTTGCTGTGCCCAGCGGAATTCGAGTATCTTTGTATGCCAGATTAACATTAAATATCATCCGTATGTGGATAGAGTTCCTGGGATTGCGGATTCGAATCCCGCGGGTGGCATGGATGTCTGTCGCTTGTGAGTGTTGTGTGTTGTCAGGTAGAGGTCTCTGCGACGGGCTGATCACTCGTCCAGAGGAGTTCTACCGCGTGTGGTGTGTCTGAGTGTTATCGCCAAGCCTCGAAGATAAGGAGGTCTAGGCCACCTGGGGGCTGTCGAACCGTTGGAAAAAAATATGGATAGAAGTTCAGTTGTAACACGTCCAAAAAACTGTGTCCAGAATGTTCTCTTTGAGAAAGAATAAGTGAAAAGTGATGTGATAAAGCAATGGTCCACACCACATATTTGCTGCAGGTGAATTAAGCTCTGTTTCCAGTGCAAAGTGGAGATCGTGTAATACGCCAGTTCTCGAACCTTATGTAATTACCTGGCTATTTATGTAAATTATGTGACTGAACTGAAGTTGTTGTATGAAGCCTTGCTGCTGTCAATAAGTAAATTGGGACACGTTTTCTGTATAAAATGTAACGGATTAATAAACTACGCGATATGTGGCGCTGTCGCTGGTTACGAATTGATTTAAGTTCATTTTACTTTAATGGCTCATTTGAGACACAATGTATGGAGTTCATATAACATTATTTAAAATTAATTACAAAATATACGATGTCTGTAAAATTGGTAGCTCAATACTTGATTTTATCCATTACCCATTCCATTTCCATTAATCGGAACACAACTGTTTATTACGAAATTTAATTGTCCCTTTATAGCCATATATTAGGCTTTGAGTTCATTCATATTTGTATTAAATTTCAATTTATTGGCGTTCATGTTAAATTATATTTCGGCACTTAATGAACGAAGTTATGCAGCACTGTGTTCCCGGCCAGTTTATCTATATTATATAAATACAGCGCAACAAACAGAAACCTGAGAGCCCTTGAAACCCCCGCACTGTTGATAATGCACTGAAGTTGTTGTTCTACTGTAAAATCATTTCACTCGTTAACGTGTTTTGAAATCGCTGCATTTAATTTAAAATTAATTGGCAATTGCTATGGATTACTGCGCGCTGGCCTACTGTGATATGGAAATGCGAACTCAATTAATCAAGAGAAGAACTGTATTTCTGTCTCGTCATACACAATTGGGACAGATATGCCTGTACATTGTGGCTGGGGTGAGCTATGCTCTGCGTGCTTCATACATGGTACCAAAATTTGGCCTGCGTGGACTGTCACCTTTGACAAATCACAAGGCATTTAATTGTACGGTGGTCAGTCTAGTGCAGGCAAAACACCGCCTAATTAAACAAATCGACGGTTTGAACATGTAACAAGAGAGAAATTTCGCATCTAATTAGTTATTAGCTTGTAAATTACAAGCATTTCAAAGAGTTTTTTGTAATTTTTATTATATTGGTGATTTTAATTTTCTGCTCTTTTAATACAAAGAGCATTGTTTAAATTGTGTGTAATTAAAAGCTTTTTAAAACGCAAAATTTGTGTTTAATGGATTCACTGCTTCCTTCTGGCTGTTGTCTGTTATCTGTAAGGTTTGTGAAAGAAATTTGTTTAAAACCAGTGCATGAATATCTCGGTGCACTCACGACAGAATTATGTGAGGAACCCTTGTCGTATGTGTGGGTAACATTGATGTCTGCCCGATAATCTTTAGTGTTCGCCGACCGTTGTGGGCGGGGCATATGCCACTCGTGTAAGAGATAACAGGTACCTATACAATTGTAGTCAGAAAACTATAGAAAAAAAACACGCAGGAGTCGTAGGTCTAGAGGGAAGGGTAATATTAAAATGAATAACAAAGGAGAGGAGTATGGTAATTTCAACTGGGCAAATTTTTGCCGAGGATATGACTAAGTGGCGGGCTCTTCGGTCAGAGAAATGGGCCTTTAATTTCGTTATAATAGGCAGGGAGATTATTGCACAGCTTATAGATTGTCGGATTGTGAAGATGGCTTTGCTAAGTAGACTTCATGAAATTCACGTACCTTATGAGTCTTTTCAGAAATTTGGAATATGTGTGCAAAATTAATAATCAAGTGCCTGTTTTATGTGTAGCACATTTTACATCGATTATATGGGCATGTGTTTAAATTCACGTCCATTCTCTGAAAATTTTGAAGGTACGCACATTAAGGCACAAAAGAAGACAGTACTTATCCCACGTATTAGGTAATGTAGAGAGGTCACGAAAATAAATGTCCTTTGTGGTGTACATTTTCAAGTTCTGAAAAATTTTGAAGATTAATAACATTTGACCATATTTATTTTAAACAACGTAACAAACTGCGATAAACCAAAGACTAAAATACAAAGTACCACACGTACTCGTCCTACTTTCGAACCAAACCCTTAACACCCTGAAATGCTTGTGGTCTGAGTTTGTACAAGATTAATATAATTTACGACATAATCTGTTTTCCCTGCGGTTGCTGATGTAATTTTCACGGCAGGGACCACTTGAATTGGGAGAATGAGATTCTAAAGAAGGAAGGAGATAGAGATAAGCTATTACACTGAAACCATATACGGCCTCAGCACAGCGCCTTGTCTAATTGAATCCTCTTATTCCACCCGTCTCCTCAACGGGAGTGCAAAGGCCTGAAGCCGTACATCGTATACGCATGCGTAGACAGAAGTGACGAAGGTGAGCTTGGAGTAGACTATAGCAGACATCATGCAAGTGAGTGGGAGTTAGTAATTAGTGCTACATTAGCTTTAGCTGAGTGTGGGGAGAATAACTTCACTTCTGGAAGTGGATTATTATTTATAGAGAAATCAATACTGTCTTCGCATTTGATTTGTCTGCAGCTGTGGTTTTCAAATTGTGCTCCGCGGAATCCAAGGACTCAGAACTGTTTCCAGTGGAGCCGTTAAAAATTTTAATAACAAATTTTAAATTCACAGAAATCTTTAAGAAGTTGTGGGTCGGTTGTGTCGTTAATAGAAAGAGGGCCCCACATAACTGAATTTTCTAAACCCTTATAGGGTAGTGATTAAAAAGCTTGATGCAAGAAGAATTATTCAAATTATAGTCCGCAAACCCAACAAGACACAGTAGCCTTCCCGTCACACCAACGCATTCAGTTCGATCGCGTCGTGTTTTGTGGTGTTTCAATTAGCCTCTCGTTCAGTGTTACATTAACGTGTACACGTTTCACCACACTTAGTTTCTAATTCATTTTCGTTCTATTTGTGTGGGTACCCGTTAAGTACTTTCCAAATCAGAAGGGCTGCGCTTCAAAATTGGTTTTGGAAACACTGTTCTAGAGTGATTTCTGTCAATGGAATGAGGTTTTATAATGCAGAAAAGTATTTTTGTTAACCTTGCTTAACTGTACTGTTCAGAAAGACAATTTCTGAGAAAGCAATACTTAGTAGTATTACTGTCAGTCCTATGCCTTTTAAATAAGTATCCTTTATACAATTACTTTCGTCAGGTAATACAATATTTAACTTAAATATAGCAGGCCTGTATCTTAAATACTCATGCTAGTGTAAAATACTCTCGTCTGTCCAGTTTCCTGTCCCTCTCATTCCACCTCTGGCGTAGTTCATATGTTTGTTACAAAGACTGTGCACTTACATTACAGAATATCGGCATAAATAAGTAGTGTATAAGTTCGGTACAATTTATTGCGTAAACCTATAGAATAAAGCGTAATTTAACACGCATAAATATATTTCGCCTTCTCTGTATGACGTGGAACCGTGATAGCGTAATCGATCTAGGGAACAGGCTACGAGTTGGACAACCGAGTGTTTGTTGCAGTTCCGCTTTCCGGCAAATGTAAGGCTTTTTCTCTTCGCCGAAATTCCTGACCGGCTATGGGTGTTATCGAGCCCCCCCTTCTCAGTGGGTACCGAGGGAGTTTCCCTTCGGCTAAGGCGGCCGGCGCATGATATTGACCACTCACCTCAGTTTAGTGACGGGTTTAATAATAAGTGGAGCTATACATCAACGCCCTCCATATCCCTTCATAGCTTGCACAGGGACAAATATAACTTAATACTTCCTTTACTACGAGATATCGCTAACATGTTTTAGGACTATTTCCATTGACACAGATCACACAGACACTACGTTTCAAAAAAGTTGTTTTCGTACACCTGAAGACGAAAACATTTTTTTTTACGTAGTGCCTGTATGATCTGTGTCAATGGAAATAGTCCTAAAACACATTAGTGGTATCTCGCATGTGACACCATTGTCGAAGAATTTTAGTGTGCTTTCTTTGCTTTTCTACGTAATATGTTCTTGAATGATGTTTTTTTTGTGTGGTACCTATAATGTGTGATATTTCTTGATGAATACCCACAAATGTTTCACACTTTGTGCATATTTTGGGACAGGATTTCATCCCTCTGCTGTCAAAATTATTCGGTAAAAGAATGTTTGCTAATGGGGGTCATTCTTCGGACACGTATCCTGATATGTAACATCGATTACTTTAACCCTTTAAAGACGAAGCGTATCTGTTTTATATAAGGACTCAGTGCGTACCGCGCTGTAAACACTCTCCACTTCGGTTATAAAAACCAATCTCTTAATGTTTTATAAGGCAAAAAGTCGCTGTTGTTCTGAGATCCGTACAAAACACATAAACGCAATGTGGGCACCACGTAGAATTTTTTAATCTCAAACCTGGTGGTGTGTAAAGTTACCGCTAGGCTTTAAAAGGTTAAAGTGATCGCAGTTCTGTGGACTGTTGAAGATTATTTTAACTTACGCGTTTGATGATTCGTTAGTGACGTGATGCTATATCAGGAACAATTTCATGTACGTGCAATTCTTTTTTTCATGAGTGTTTGTAAGGCTATTGTGTTGTTTATTCTGCAGTGTTCAAACATTCCAGATTCCCGGTAAATTAACACTGTTAATTACTGTACACATGCAGTCCCACGCACAGTAAAGGCGGCATTTATTGCGTGCGTCAATAACATTCATCCTTGCCTACATATTCGTATTGTGTAACTAGTCATTACTGCTATATCAGTTATGCCAGTGCGTCTAATCTTGTTGCAGTAGACGCGGAAAAGTGAGACGACCCGTTTCGAGCTTTGGGAATTATATATAACATTATCCTATTTATAGCTTAAATGTTCTCGTACACATGAGATGAAAAATCTTGTTTTCTAAATCATGTGTCCACGTTTCTTTCTTCTGCTGACAATGTTCTGCATAGGATGTTGAAATACAGGGTTATTACTGACGTAGTTGCGTGTGATACAAGAGTGTAGTCAGCGCATGGCGCACTATTTGCCCTGAGTCACATAGAGATATGCAGCTAACTAGCAAAGTTTTGTATTAAAATCTTGTGACAGACATTAATTGGGCCTATACCAATATCCTTCCACATTGTCCGTTTATTCGAAGTTTTTGGTAATTGACATTTTTATAACCCCTTAAAATTAAGTAGTCTATGACTTCATGTGTTGCATTCATCATTCTCTTAGCTCATTCGCTCCGAAATGTGTTTTTGAGCCTCAATAATTTCGGGATTATATTAGTTTATGTGACTTTATAGGTGAAATTTAGATGGATCTGTTCCTTGTGGTTAGGTGGATATCTCTGAGAGGAGTTTTGTATCCACGGCAAGTCTTCTAGATTAGGACACAGTAGCAGTAGCAGCAGCAGTAGCAGCAGCAACAGCAGCAGTAGTAGTAGTAGGAGGAGTAGTAGTAGTAGCAGCAGCAGCAGTAGTAGTAGTAGTAGTAGCCAATCATGGTGACTTTTCTGCTGTGCAAGAACTCTCTTTGGAATGTTATTACTGAAATACGTATTTTAAAGTTAGACGTGTGTTACAGAGAGATTAAAAAGAGGGGATTGGGCATCATTAAGATACGCTGCATCTAAAGTGGTGCTGACAATGTTGCTAACTGTCGCTACGTAGAGAGAGCGGCTTAGCAAGTCGACTATCTGATGAAAAGCCTAAAATCAGTGGAATCCGATTGCAGCATCGCCGATACTTCCATAAATGTCAAAAAGTCAGCGTGCGTGCACCGGACAATACACTGGGGCGTGAACTACAGTTGAAGCAATATCACAGGAATAACTAACAGGTGGTTGTTCATCCTGTGGTTGGCAGCCATGCGTAAGTCGCGTTATGCAAGCCTGTTAGAGTCACTTGTCTCTTTAAAAACTGGAAAAGTTAATGTAGATGGCGTCATGGTCGTTGGTTCGTTGTCCTGTACATTGGTCCATTTATCTTGCGAATCTGAGAAAACATTGCAGCAAACATATGTGCGTAAGTCAGTTCTCAAAAGTCGACAAGTAGCTGGACATTCGTTTAGAGTTACTTTGCTAGCTGCAACGTTAGCACCTTCCTCAGCATGAAGACCAATATGACGCGGTGGCGGTGCCCAGCCGAAGACAGTTGGGTACACTGACCTCAAGAATAAAGATACTTGGCTTTTTATTTGCGGAAGCACAGGAAGATCGCAGCTGCAGAAAAATTATTCAGTGTATGCACAGCACCCATGGTGTTAGTGCAGACAAAAATTTTATTCGTTTTAGGCAGAAATCCGAAAATCGCAGGTTTGCTACATATTATCGGATGACTTGTATACCCTACAATTTTGTGTTAATGAAAACGTTTGTAAAAGTTTTGAATGCGAAGCACTTTCGCAGTCTTAAAAATTGTCTGCCTATATGTAAATTCTTAATCTTTCTTGTAGCACGTACATAAAGGAAGTCAAAGCCAGAATCCTGAGTACTGTAATAATAGTCGGCAAGGATATGCTACAAAGATGAGATGGAATTCTCCACAGTTTAGAGGCGTTCGTTGTTACTAAAGGAGCACACATTGAGCACCTCTGACCAAGTGTGGATAAAGCCGTACATCAGTAGATTGCTTTGCAGTAAATTGGATTTCTTTACATATTACTGTCCGATCTTCATTACACTAACGGGAAAGTCACTGCTATAGCTATATGTAATGTGCTAATGTATTGCTTAATGCTTATGCGATGTCTTCTTGAACACGAATTTTGATTAACCCTTTAAAGATGAAGCGTTTCTGTTTTATGTAAGGACTCAGTGCGTACCGCGCTGTAAACACTCTCCACTTCGGTTATAAAAACCAGTCTCTCAATGTTTTATAAGGCAAAAGTTGCTGTTTGTTCTGAGATCCGTACAAAACACATAAAGGCAATGTGGGCACCACGTAGAATTTTTTAATGTTAAACCTGGTGGTATGTAAAGTTACCGCTAGGCTTTAAAAGGTTAAAGCGTGTCACTTATAACCGAGTAGTGCAGCTGTAAAACTCATCGTTTCGAATTGATGAATTGTCTGGGAATATCGTGTAGTGTGTATGTCAAATACTTGACGTAACAATAACGTTTAAAAGTTATTTCCCAGCAAGCCAGCGATAGATTTTTCCTGAATATTTTGATATAATTATAGTGAAATCAGGTGAAACAAAAAGAAAGTAAAAGTGATCGTATTTGTATTATTATATCTTTGCTTTTTCCATTTTGGTTTTGTGGATGTCATTATTCAGTTTTATGTTCCGCTGATTTATATTTTGTATTGTCACATCTGATAATGGATTATAATTACACTGCCGACAAGTGATACATCTGATCATACCTGTATGTGTACTGACACGCCGAGATTTTAAAAGGCTCTGTTATTATAAACTTTTTGTTGCGTTTGTATGTAGTTACAAAAAATGTGTTTCCTATAAAGTAGCGTATTACAGCCCTGAGAGGCTGGACTGACATTATCGGATTCTTTGTAAGAAGTATAATAGATAAAGCTACCTTGAAGCTTGTTATTTGTTTTCTGCTTCACTTGAGTTAATCTGCATTTCATACAATGCTCTGCCTTTTACAATTGAGATTTATAAACGTCCCCATATAAAACACAATGTGGCACTGAGTTTTCAGTTGTACGGTTGCAGCAGCTTTCTTCTGTCCTTCTCATCCCCTCTACTATAATTTAGTGCAGTGTGTTGCACTACTACTCTAATCTTCCCTCTTTCCCAGCTCTATTCAAATATACGCGCGGTCATGCTATGAATAGCGCATCAAGAGGCATCCAGCGTATCTCAGGCTTGGAGAGGGAGCTCTCCATGTTGGGAGGCTTAATTTGACCACACTTGCGATGGTAGGATACGATTTATTGGTGCATGAATATGGTGTCTTCATGCTCTGGCTTCTCTTAGATCCAATAAAATTGTACATTCATTGCAGAAAGTCTAGACGTGCTAGTAGCATATTAATGCTTCCTTTATTGTGTCTGAGGAATTACTGAGATACTACGGGGAACATTTTTGCAACGAAGTTGGTTTAGTGTGTAGCTAGGCAAAACTGCTGCGAAATGTAAATTCTAAACTTCTTCACAAATTGTAAGAACCGAGCGACAGTACAAGAGAAATTGTAACTAAACGCGAAAGTACGACGATAGTGAAATAAGGATTTACAGACTGTAGGTGTTGAGTTATATTTATTCCGTAGAGAACATTTAATTTACAAGGAATACAAGTATACCAAAATATAAGAACCCGCTAACGTCCTCTTTAATAATGGAACAGCAAGGTTCAATATTAGTAAAACTGGGACACGCAACTGGAAACGATCCCAAACCAATCCCATATGCCTTCCAGCGTCACAGTTCAGTGCCCTAAGATCTGTTTAGGAACACAATTTGTGTTTCACTCGTTTCAAAGGAATTTATAACCAGTTGTATTAACCCTTTAAAGACGAAGCATATCTGTTTTATATAAGGACTCAGTGCGTACCGCGCTGTAAACACTCTCCACTTCGGTTATAAAAACCAATCTGTTAATGTTTTATAAGGCAAAAGTTGCTGTTTGTGCTGAGATCCGTACAAAACACATAAACGCAGTGTGGGCACCACGTAGAATTTTTTAATGTTAAACCTGGTGGTATGTAAAGTTACCGCTAGGCTTTAAAAGGTTAAGGACATAATTGTTTGACAGTGATGCAATTGTTTGACAGCGATGTAATTGACAGTGATGCAATTGTTTGACAGCGATGTAATTTTTTGACAGTGATGTAATTGTTTGACAGTGATGCAATTGTTTGAGAGTGATGTAATTGTTTGAGAGTGATGTAATTGTTTCACAGTGATGTAATTGTTTCACAGTGATGCAATTGTTTGACAGTGATGTAATTGACAGTGATGTAATTGTTTGACAGTGATGCAGTTGTTTGAGAGTGATGTAATTGTTGACAGTGATGTAATTGTTTGACAGTGATGTAGTTGTTTGACAGTGATGTAACTGTTTGACAGTGATGTACTTTGATTAGATGTGGACGATATATACTATATGTCGTATAATAGCGTCGTGTATAGAGTATATAAAGTCCGGGCCGGCTCTGGGACCTTTCCTATGCCTAACGGAGGCATCTAACTCATAAGTAAAGTAATTGGGGCGTGGAGCTTGCCTCTCATCTCAGTGTATGACGAGGTTAGTAATGAGAGGAGCTACACTTCTGCTGTCCCCATGGACCGTCAAGGCATGCACAGGAACAGTTTTACGTTCTCATACAAAAGCTAAAAAGGCTATAAAATATTGGTACCATTGGTACGTGAGTTTAATGTTACAAGAAAAATGCACACAAGAAAAGTTTGAGCATACAGCTATTTGTAAAACTGCGTGCATTTAGACGTGCTGAATGCAGTACACCATCATAATTTCGAAGGTACCCCCCCCCCCCTTCATTGAGTTACTCAGATAACCAAGTACGACTGTGAATATCATATTTGGAAGCGTGGATGAGAAGCCACTGTACTCTCCTTCATTTCACATCAAAAGCTGATGATCTGAAAATTGTCTGTACTGAATATTTAACAGAAGAACAGCTGTTGGTGGAGAACATAACAAAAGTGCAAGTGTGAACACTTCCCATTGGCGCAGCATGTACCGCATTATTGAAGGAAACACTATTCGAAAACCACTATCAAATTTAGTTGCATTTTGTCTGTCAACTGGATGAGTGCCAGTCGACAAGGAGCAATATTGACCTACTTTCCTGCTTATCTCTAGCTAATAATAATGAAAGCTAACGAAGCGTGATGGGACAAGCCGCACAGAGCAAACAAACATAAAAGCAATTACAAGAACAACGTTCAAAATGTATCAATAAATAGATTCCGGAAGCTATGTACAGTGTCCAAGAAGTTTCAGAGGGAGATAGGTTTTGCGAAACTGAAATTCAATTATGGTGTTTGATGGTTGTGAGCTCTTGATGCCACGTGGCACGATCAGTTTCATGGCGCACGCTACCATACCCCTCCCTATACCACCATCACCACACCAAATCAGTTTGAGGCCTTTTTGCTTGTGCGCTTTTGAACTGCACTTCTTTCCACGTCCGGTCTGAAAATCCCTTGTTAACTTGAGGGGGAACATCCTACAGTTGGGCCCAGAAGTTCATTGTCATTTCACAGTGACCGGAATCGTAATAGAACATCAGTGGGTTTGTTTTTAACTTCAGCGTGTAAAAGTGAAACAAATATATTTTGCGCATTGCACAATTACTTGATGTTTGATGTTCTCAATTCGCTCTTTCCAGACAATTTAATAAAATAAGATGAACCCAGTATCCTGTCATATGGAAGGAAAGTGATGTATTAGGGGCCCATAAGTGTATTATATATTTACTCTTCACGAAGCATTGTTAGTGAGTTTTAGCCAAGGAATGCATGATGGCCGAAGCGTGTAGCACGCGCGGGAAAGACCAAAATTTGTACAGAGTTTCAGTCAGACATCTGAAGGGAAGAAGCCACTTCGAAGGCCTGAGCACAGTGAGAGAATAATATTAAAATGTGTGAAAGATATAGGATGAGAATTTGCAGACTGGATTTGTCTCAGGACAGAAATAAGTGGCAGGCTGTTGTTAAATTTAGAGAACCTGCAGATTCCATAAGAACCAGCAAGTTTCTTTACTAGGTGAGTGAACACTGGCTTTCTATGCTGGGTTGTGCTTCATGGACTTCCATTCGGCACTTAATAGTTGACAACCGTAAACACCCTGCCTTAAGATTATGTTTCTCCTATATTATAATGTGAACACTATTGATATAATTTCTGAAAACGTGTATTTGTCACTTTTTGGAGGAGAACTATACCAGCAAATGCAATAGAGAGAAAAATGAAAAACCTTGGAAAACTGAAAATATTAACATATTAGTAAAAATACACAAATAAAATTGCAGTATAGCTGATATCGATCGATTGAATATACCATGGACTAAAGAACAACCGTACCGATAATAGAGCCCAACAGACTGTGAAATCGTGAAAAATGCTAACATATCTGAACCCTGTCTTCATTTTCACTGTAATTTCTCCGGAGTTGAACCTTCTGCCTGAGATAAACTGACATTGTCATAGCTACTGTACGCAAGTCTAGTGTTTTACGGTCCACTTCGATGTGTCAGTAACCCGCAGTACAATGAAATAAACGAACAGACGTACGTGGGTAGAGTACGTTCAGTTCCAAAGTATTCAGACGTACCTTTGTTAACAAATACACTTACAAAGATGCATACTATACACTGTCGTTGGAAAGATCGACGTTAAAATAACAACGACTGTTCGCGGGATTTATTTTTGCTTTCCACTGTTGTGTCTGTATAATGTAAATATTCAACAAGAAGTATTCTACAGCGTGATGTGTGAGTTAAGACCAGCACGTATCTCTTTATCTGTTGTTTTATAATATGTATGTAACAACCTACAAATTTTACCGTAGTTTCCAATTGCGAGTATATCCTAATTAAGTAACAATTTCGTTTCGTTTCATAGTCCTTGCCTCTTTTGTTTGCAGTAGGTGTAGAGGGTTTTTATTTTCACTTGATCACACTCAGACACACACCACAGTCGGTATGAGTCCTCTGGACGAGGGATCGGCCCGTCGCAGAGACCTCTACCTGGCAACACAAACACTGTACAAGACAAACATCCATGCCCCCGCTGGGATTCGAACCCACGATCCCCGCAAGCCCTAGGCCGCAGACCTACGCCTTAGACCGCGCGGCCACTGGGATCGGCATTAAGTAACAATTTAAGAAGCGTATTTATGGCTGATGCCGATCCCGGTGGTCGCGCTGTCTAACGCGTATGTCTGCGGCCGCTCGTTTTCTGGGACATGTATGTCTGTCTCTTGTGAGTGCTGTGTATTGTCAGGTGGAGGTCTCTGCGACAGGCCGATCCCTCGTCCAGAGGAGTCCTACCGAGTGTGATCTCGAAGCCTCAATAATGAGGCGGCCTATGCCCGAGTAGGGCTGTTGCGCCACAGGAAAGAGACATAGATGTTCTGTCTACTCTGCTTAATCGTCTCGGTACTCTTTAAGACTTAACACAAAATGGGTGCTGTACATAAAATGCTGGTTTTACTTTCTCTGCATTGTTTAGTTGAAAATTTTTCGTTTTGATATGAAGTTTCAGAATTACATGCAAAACGCCCACAGAAATACACTTAGTTTATTACATGTTAATGTCAGTGTATGAACAAACAGTTGACTTTTCAAGTTATCGGACGGACGGCAGGGCAAGCAAACAGACAGGCACTGAAAATTTAATAGGCGAGTTTTTGCAAGTTCGCCTTCAAAATTCGCCCAAAAAGGAATAATTGCGCACTCTTGATCAAAAGATTTAGAAATTGCGACGCATTTAAACTGTATAAAGGCACGAGAAAGAGTGACACGAAGTTCATAAATGTCTGACTGCTTTACTGTATTTCTGACAGTTTGTATGACTTCTATACTGCCTGTTGTGAGCTATTTTAATGGGACAGGTAGTAATTCGCGTGACCTCCTTTGTCTTATTTGTTTTTCATGTAAATTATGTATTATATAAATTATGCTTCTTTGAAACAAAAAATTCTGATCGCTGAGAAAGAGCTCTAAGGCTCTTTAGTGCGAAAGCAATCAAAGTGATGTGAGATCTGATGCTTCATCCGCTGTTTTATTGAGGCTTTCGGTTTTCTGGTATGTTACGCCGCGTAGGTTGGTAGTTTGTTACCCGACACGTCGGTAACCAGCTGCCGTAACATGCCAGAAGATCGAAGGCCTCGAATAAATTCACAATTGCCATCCTACGGTTAGGAGGTATATATGTAAGCTTATAGTAACTGAGAAACCCGGATTCGAAGTAAAAACTTTCTGAATGCGCAGTTCAGAGGAACTAAGCCGCCGGTGCCAGTCACAACATTACTGAAGTAAACTATAAATACTTGATTGTGCTAATTTTATGACGGATTTTATACAGTGCGTTTCGAAACTTTGTAACTGGAACGTCATACATACAATTTTAAAAAGAAAGGAAAATTCGTCCATAAACCGAAAGCCTAAACTCCAATTTTTCTGCTAGACCGAAGATAAATAGACTAATAACACGGAGCGTAATGGGGGGTTTACTATGGCATAATTCATATTGAAGTCCCTTTACTAGAATCAGCAGACTGATTTGCAGTTGTGAGGTTGTATGATGTGTATTTGTGGAACAGGTCTCTGGTAGCAGTGCGGGTGCTGATTCAGAGGCCACGTCTCGTTTAGAGTACATACAGGAGACAAACACGTGATGGATTGTAACAATAAATAGTCGATAGTGGAAGTAGTCTGCAGGGGGAACGAGAGAGGTGACGTTTTGTTTGTATAACGAAGCGCGCCACTAGTTCATACACACCATCAAAAGATACATAGCTACATGGTGGCACAAAAGCTACGTGACTTTAAACGTAGCATGTTAAACGTCGAGTGTGAAGAGATCTGTGAACCACGCTGTATATGTCAATCTGAAATTGATTTGTTGCAAACGTCGCACCTTATACTTCAACAAAAAGAATAAACGTTACTGGACCGTCTTCAGGAAGAAATAATTGAGAACGCAAAAGGCTATGCCAGGCCTGACATCGACTGCCATATTCTTCATTTGTTTATCCCTAAAGATAGTACAGTAGAAATAAAATCGTGTAGGCGATACATATGAAGTTGTAAAAAAAGGAACGTTATTTTTGTTTTATTTTATTTTAGGTTATACAGTTTGTACATGTATTTTGACAAATCTTTAAAATTGAGATATAAATTCTGAACATAATTACAATTGTGTAAATTACTTTTATGTATGTTATACCACTGGCCTGAAGATGAGCTTTTGAGGTCGAAACATGTTGCCACATTAAAGATATAGTCTCTACTAGTTGTGCTGACGGCAATTCGTTTCTCTTATTAAAGAAACGTTAATGTGCATTAGCCAGACAGTTTATTCTTTCTGTTGATATGTATGGATATTTGAGCAGCTGAATGGCACAACAATGTACCCCACATCCTGTTCCTGAATTTTAAGTTAAAAATTCTAAGCCAGGTTTTAGTGAAGGTGATCTTATCAAAAAGAAACCATTGGACCCAGAAAACAAGACAGAAGAACCTAACGGCTCAGCAACGTGCAGTTGATTCTGTTGTTTGATACTGAATACAGATATTGACAAATTACTGTGACGTTATGTTACGTGAGTCTGACAGCTCATTTATTAACGTTCAGCGATGAAAGTCAGACAGTTGACTAAGCTATATACAGAAGGCCCATGGATCTATATCTTATGGCCTGTACGTTTCTTTGTCCTTCAAACTCTGCTCGAATGTGTTCGTGGACATTGCAGTTCCTGAGGTCTAAGCAATTGATGTCACCTAGTGAGATCTGAAACTTTAGAGCCGAACTCATAGCAGCAAATATGATTAATTAAGTAGGCGCTATCTATTTTGTCACTTGCCTCTCTTGAGAACTATGTACCCATTTGAGCACATTTAAGAAGCAATTCCGTCACAGTTATTTTACTCCTATCTGAACAATTTTCTGAAAGAGTAAACATGTGTCTGTCTATGATACTGAAAGATAAATAAATTTAAATTTTCGACAAGTCTTTCACGACTTAGTTGTGATGTCACAAAACTTGTAATATAAATATCATGTCTCTGAGATCACGTGACTTTTTAATAACATATCAATTGTGCCCTGATTGGAGGCAGCAGGTTTATGTGAAAATTCACTACATATCTACCAGGCTGAAATGAATCCCATCTCACAAGACAGTTTGTAACCCATTGTTTTGCTGTAACCGCTGACTGAAAGCGAATTGACTTGACTCCTTTGGTGAGTCTGTCATGTTTCGTAATTTGTGGGCTTGTCCTTCTACCTTAGTACACTGCTGTACCAATTGCTACATGCTCTTGGAACAGATCGTCAGAATTATCCGTCAGGATGAAAAGAGAGGCGGAATGTACATCAGATATTTATGTTAATAATCTGATATGACTCTCAACCCGGGAAGAATTTATTTAATTACGTTGCCGTCGAAGTTTAAAATCTCACAGTTGTTAATCCAGACAACTTCCAGGGTAGTCAAATATTTAAAATAGCATTTACAAT
This sequence comes from Coptotermes formosanus, assembly GCA_013340265.1. NCBI lineage: Eukaryota > Metazoa > Arthropoda > Insecta > Blattodea > Rhinotermitidae > Coptotermes > Coptotermes formosanus. The sequence goes on along the minus strand of BLKM01007982.1, from coordinate 157,027 downwards.
CTACGTTCGCTTGTAGAAAAATCATTTAGAAAGTTTTGTGATATAACTTTTGCCTTTTACGTAGGAAAATTGGCTTTCTTATTCAGTGAAGAAACTTTGAGTTTTAATTAATGAACTGAAATAACGCAGGTTTTAGAGAATTTTGCAGTGTCACTAATGAATCCATTTCGGGAATTATTCATTCTGAACAGTCTCCATGCTGCAATGCCACTACATGGACTGTGCAAAATATTTTTGCTTCCTAGACTAATGCCCTGAGGGAAGGAACCACTTGGGAGACACAGGCGTAGATGGTCGGATAATATTAAAATGGATCTTAAAGACGTGGGATGGGGGCATGGACTGGATTGAGCTGGCTAAGGATAGGGACCGGTGGCGGGCTCTTGTAAATGCGGTAGTGAACCTTGGGGTTCCATAAAATGCGGGGAATTTCTTGACTAGCGGAGGACCTGTCAGCTTCTGAAGAAGGACTCTGCTCCATGGAGTTAGTTATTTAGACTAATTCCTTCTTCCAGTTGTTTAGATCTGACAAACTGGAGACTGAATTGTTATTTGTGCTTCCATTCTCATACTAATTCCTCCCTGTCCCAAGTCCAAACATTCTCCTCTACAGTCAGTTCTCAGACACCCTCATTATGCTCTTTCGTCCAGGTAAATTAGTGGTTTAAGTAACGACTATTTCAGTAGCTCTAAATAGACAGCGTCAACTGGTTGAGCTATCCATGCATACTGAATTTGAAGGAATGTAAGGAAACAAGTATCTCCTAATTTAAGCACTGGTAGAAAATTTCCGAACCGAGATTAGAACGTTGGGTCTCCCAAATACGATACGGGGGTAGTAATCTTTGGATCATGTCGTTGGAAATATGCGTGAGACAGCAAGTTCCATACCGTATAAAACTGAGGTCAGATTGTAGTTAAGTACATTCTCACTGTTGTATAAAATAGAAGCATGAACAGTACGAGCCCCGTTTGTTGGAGGTTCCGTTTTGTCCGAGCCGATGCGTTTTATTCCAGGTCGTTTCTACGTCTGGTTGAAGGGCGTATCTCTGTGAGCCCGCGTGTCTTTGGGCATTACTGTACCGCCTTTTGGCGCTTTCTTTGTGTTTTCTTGTGTATTGTTATTTGGTTTACTTATGTACTTTAACGCGTCCAAACAATGAATGCTAAAAGCAGGAGAATATATATTTCCATTGTCGTATGTGTGTAGTTCGATTGTTCGGTAATTCGATGCAACCTCGGAACGGTTCATCTCGAGTTATCGGCTTCTTCTGTGTTTATATTAACGGGAAGGTACAGAAAAACACTAAACTGAATGTTAAAAAGTTTTCGGAAATTTAATGTGTTTTATTTTGTTATTTATATGCAGAAATTTCTGACTTTGCCATATTTTTAAAGAGTTTATTACGTATTCGTATGATTTTTTTCTGAATTTTACAGGATTATAGTATCTAGTTATGTGTTTCGATTTTCTCTTGTTTTCATGTAATATAAACTAATTATTTATTGCCTCTCCTTCTATTTCTAGATCAATTCTATAAGTATTAATTGTTGGAATTTTATTTTATTTTTTGTGGTTGTTATTGTGAGGAAAAAATAGAATGAATTTTGCCGTCGTTGAAAAACTGGATTCCTGATTCTGCAGTTGAGGCTCCTGGCTGTGTGTATTGCTCCTCCTCCTATGCAGTACCCGCCTTTTGTTCGCATGTTCGCGTTTCAGCCCTCAATGCCAACTTGACCTACGAGAATTTACTCAAAAGATGGAGTACGGTGAACAAACCGGCAATTCTGAAATAGCCATAGAAAACCCTAAAGCAGTTCCAAGGCTTGTAATTGGTATCCCTTTGTACTTGTCTGAATTGTACGTAATTGAATGTGGCCGATACGGAGCTTGTGCAAGCAACCAAGCCAGCACATTTTGTGGAATGTGCATATGCAAGTAAAGGTATTCTGTAATACTAAAATAAATTTATGTCCTGAGCTTTGGCAGAGAGGGACCGGGCTAACGTAGTCGGTATAGTGACTAGGCTGCGGTCTAGACGACCAAGGAACTGTGGCTCGATTTCCCACCAGGGAAAGATATTTTTTGCTTCAAGACCTCCACAACGTTTCTGGTGCCCTTCAGGCTGGTATTAGTGAACACCGGGATGTGCTTCCCCAGAGATATAGCGGCCGGGTTAGGTAGCTGATCACTCACATCAGTCTAGTTTTAAGGTTGAGAGTGAGTGGAACTGTACTCCCACTGCATCCATTATTGTATAACAATTAGAACTTACCTTCTTACTTGAATTTTCTCTAATACGGTGTCTGTGCCGAAGTGAAAGAGGCAGTGAACGTAGTGTGGGCTGGACTTCGAACTACTGAACCGTTGACCAAACTGTTAAATTATTAAAAGGCTTTTCCGAGGCTTGCTTCACAGAGTGCTGACCAACGGCAGATGCAGTCCTCTGTTCATAACACAGGTTGTGCATAGGCCTAGCGACCCACAGTATTAGAAAAAAAGAGATGTGAAATTTGAGTTTTTTTCACTTTGCCTTGACCGTGCATTTTTCACATAGAATAACAATAATCACCAACAAAACGCACTATGCCACAATCAATTTATTTAGTATTCATTACCCCGACATGTTTCGATGTTTGTCTACATCATCTTCAGGGGGATGTCTTCACGCTTATGTCTTATGATATAAGTGTGAAGACATCCCCCTGAAGATGATGTAGACAGACATCGAAACATGTCGGGGTAATGAATACTAAATAAATTGATTGTGGCATAGTGCATTTTGTTGGTGATTATTGTTATTCTTGAGTTTTTTCAGCGGTGTTGCTGATGATTCAGGTGTTTTGCGAAGTGACGCTGTGTTTTTGGGCGAGTGGTGTCCAACGTTTCTAAGGAACGTGATGTCTTCATCTTACAGAGGCAACCAGTGGAGGAAGCCTTCACCCAAAGACACGGCGTCACATTCCAATAGGACTTATTCCTATGCAAAAGTGAAAGTTACGAGACGGAAGTCAGTGCCCCAGGAATAACAAAGAACTGAAACTTGACATTAGTGGCTATTATTTGAGGTATTTCGAATTAATTTGATATTTTTTAACTAATCAGGTGTTCATATGCTTGTTGTGTAAAACCAAGGGATGTAGTAAGAAGGTTTTTATTGATAGGTGAGGGTTTAGAAGAGGGAGGAAAGAAGTATACTTTGTCTTGTTTTAGAACTGTTCTTCAAACTGATTTGACTGATTACTCTTTTTTCGTATATTTTTGTCTGGAAGCTGGTGGTTTGTGCAGGATAATTGTGAGAACATTTCAAAATTCTGTGGGTTCTTACAGTGCCAGTCATGGGTATTCATCGCACATAACAAGTCTGACCGTCAGCACGGCCCTACTGATGTTAATTCAAAGCATCAAAGAAACACCATCGTTGTTTTGTCCATCCCTTCCATTCCGTATTGCACTTCGTGTGGTTTACAGCGACATTATTCTAATTATGCAGTACCTGTAATAACTGCCCTGTTTGTTTTTTAGCATAAAAAATACCATTTTACGAGTGGAAGCCTCGAACAATTCAAAACGCGTGTACGGGGCATTCGAGTGGCGTATCTTAAAAAATCCCCCCGTACTTGTATATGACTGAAATCCAGGCGAGGCTATGTGTGAGAGATGAACACTGGACCCAAAGTTCTGAAACTGCAGAGAAGGGAGATGTAAAGGGTGGCTCAAAGAACCATAAAATCGGATGAGGTTGGCGATACAATGTCATGTAATTTGTAAGCCATTTTAATGCAGTGTTCCTCACCGGTTTAAGTAACGAGATACACGTGCTGAATATTAATGAGAAAACATTTTGTATTTTTATAGAGTTTTTACCATAAAAGTAATTAAAGGGGAAGCGATGTTCTGATGAAACTTACTTGCAGTGGCTTAAAACTGATCCTGTAAAATATATAAAGCTGTGCGTTGTACGCAGCTAACGCACGTAATGGCAACTTAGTTGACATGTGTTTGAAATTTTACCAATCTGTGAGGAAGTTGTAGCGAAAAGCGTGTTCCGTGGATTGTTTCTCTTTTCTCTTGCAATTTTTGCAGATTATCCTAACTGAATAAACCCTAGCCAGCTAAACAGGCAGTACGGGCACTATATTCCCGTATAGACTTACGCTGTCATTAATAACTCAAGTAACTGTCTGTGAAAGTTGTATGTATTTAAACATTTTGCGAATATCACAGAAGCAGAACACTTAAAACAAAACGAGGGTTCAGCCACAACAGACGTGACAGATCTTCCTGTAGCGCGTAAGCTAAAATGTTCTCGGCCACATATAGACAGTTTTGTGATTCGAGGATAAGTATTACCGAGGCTTGGTCTGAAGTACCTGCTTATAATTTATGTTTTATGACGCGATAAGTTCATGCACCTCTCTCATTTGCTAAACCCGTTTTCAAAGCTTTGTTGCTTGGTACAAGAAGACTTCACTAGTGGCTACCCAGCGGATCCGTGGAAAAACCCTGCAATTATGAATTGTAATCTTACAGAATTGCTGAATATGTAAGTGTAATATTACATTTTTAACGCTCTGAAGACTGAACTGCGTACTATAATGTGGTACACAGATGTCGTCTGTGTTGTTATACAGTACACAGATGTATCATTTAGTCTAATGTTCTGATATAGACTGTGTTGTAATGTAATAATTTGTCGTAGACTGCAGTATAATATATCGATGTACGATGTAATATGATGTATGGATATATACTGTAATACAGTATACTGGTGTATAATGTAGTGTGTAACGGTAGAGTTCTTCGTCTGAGTGACCAAGTTGACTTCCTGGTTCTTGGACTGTTTTCTAGTTGTTTAAGTTTGTGTTTTGTTTGTATATAATCGATTTGAGAAACTGTTGCCCTCTCGCTCAAACTCTGGTATTGTTCGCACGCAATCCCCCTTTCACCTTACGCTACAGGGACGCATGCTGCCCGGACTCCCACAGCCCGCAAACTTCACCTGGTGGCAAGAGGGAGGCTACCGGACGCGCCAAGTCGGAGAACACAACCTGCCTAATCTCACTTTAGAGCTGACGCCGATCGATCTCGGATATTTTGTATGCTACGTAGATGATCTCATAATAAGCTTTTTGATTTGCCCAATTTACTGCATGGTACGTTATCCCGCAAATACAGTCAAACGCAGTTATAACAACATCGGTTTATACGACACCCCGTCTATAACGTCAGATATTCTGTGGTAACAATTAATTCCTGACTGTCAATCATAACATTATACTCCTCGGTTGTAACAGCAGTTTATAACGACACAAAATATTCAGTCCCCTTAACAAAGTTATAACCGAGTTCGACTCTGATTTGTACGTCATTCTCATGATAATTGATTCCTTACTGAGTTATCGTCAAGTTTTGGTGTGAAGGTAATAATGACGAAGAATATAAAATTAATTCAGGCTGAAGCATGTGGGTGGAAGTCGTTGTGTCCTGTTTGTAAGACACCGGCTAAGAATCCATAGGCGGTGTTGAAATGAGGAACTTAAATCCTATTAATATATCCTTAATCAAATTTATCATTTATCAGAAGATATTATTTTTGTATAAATGTAGATATGGAAAGGACAGTGTTTTGCGGAAATAAGCTGACACACGTAATATTATCATAAATGTACAAGCGTTTAATTTTAACAGTACTCAGCAAAATGTTTCTGGGTTACACCCTTACGTGTGTTATTCACTGGAGTTTTATTTTGCGAAGCTGTCAAAGTCTCCGCTGGTATAGCGTCACTGGTAGGATGATTAATGAATAAGAACTGGAAAGGGTGTTAAAGATGGCTGTCGTGGCGTAACTTGAAGTACTCTCCAGGCGTTTTCCGGGATAGATAGAGAAGCCACGAGAAAATTTGTAGAAAAGGCGATGCACAAACTAAGAACCGTATCGAGCATCTTCCGCACACACGTCAGCAGAAGTATCTCTTCAGCCAACTGTTCCGAAATCTAAGGTGTAGGATACGGTAGCCGACTAGTGAGTAAAAGTCGAAGACTTTGGATAAACACGTAGAGAAAGTCAAGTGTTAAGGAGTTCCTACAATCATTGTTAATTTAATCTCAGAAAGAGAAAAGTTTGTAGGAAGACAGGTTACTAACTGTAAACCGAACGAACTTGTAAACTTGTTACATACAGTGTTGGTGGTGGTTGTGACAGTGACGGCGGCGGTGGCGGTGGCGGTCGTGAAGGGTGGTGGTGAAGGTGGTGGTGGTTGAGCTAATAGTGGTACTAGTGGTACTACTACTACTACTACTACTACTACCACCACAAGTACTACTAGCAGTAGTAGCAGCAGGAGCACAAGATACGGACATTACGGTGTCATATTTGTGTGTAGAAAAATGGAGAAATATTCTACCACAAGAAATTAAACGTCTGCGTTTTGTCCCCGCGGTCTGTTTGTGCTTTTCGTACCATTCTAGAAATAAACAGCCATCTTTTGCTTGTACATTAACCGACTCGCCTCTCTAATGAAAACACTGTTTTCTGTGAGGTTAGCACCTATCTATCTGTGTGTGTGTGTGTGTGTATATATATATATATATGCAGTAAATTAATATTATTCTTTAAAGGGGTAACTCAGTAAGCAGCTGTTTCTTCACGTTAAGCTTCAAAATTCGTTACAATCGCAGATAAGCTGGAAGTCGCAGGTTCGAGAATTGTGATTTTCTTGGGAACGGTATGCCCACTCGTAACGACCCTGACCCGACAAGTTTCAGAGCACAGGGGATAATGACCGCGAAAATCAATACGTCATCGATTCCAGGAAAGAATGCCGCGGAAGGTATGAAACGATATGTAAGATGCTCAGTGCACTGCCTTATCAAACAATTCCGGAATCGGCCTGCAGGTAAAATACTTGTAATTTTGTCCTACTATAAATTTTCCTGGAATTTAAACGGAGAAATTGCACACTTCCAGCCTCTATCTACGTTCTGCAAGGATAATTTGGTATTAGTCGCCTCTTATATAATTATTGACTTCGAGGGAAATTGAATCCCGTTCAGTCGACACGCACTTTGTGGCTTGATAGAATGACCGCTGCTGCTACTTACAGGCAATTTTTTCGGCACAGGTCGTCACTGACATACCGACTAAACAGTGGGTACTTCTAACTGCCCTTCGTTTCTGTCATCTACTGATCATATTTGTAACCAGAATGCCACTGCTAACGCACGTAACGACACAATGGCAATCCTAAAATTGTATGGTATGTGTGTATGTATATATACCATCTGTATATGGTTATTGTTTTATCCGACAATTGTTAGTTTCCCCTTCTTGCGGGCTACTTTGTCTTACTTACGCAGTCCACCTAGCCAAAAGCCTAGGGGCGGTAAGTGGCAAATGATTGTTGTGGTATAAAATAAAAGACCCTCGTGTACTGGTATATAATTTTCACGTTGTCGAACAGTGGTTTTCTTTAGAGTATCCCAAACCTTGTATGCAGAGATGTTCGTCTTTGAGTCCAGATAACACCGGCCGGAACTTCTGACATGTCTCATGGCTTTTGTAATTCGTAGAGACCATTCTTGTTGCAAAAAATATTTTTCCTATATAACCGTTGGTTTTTTTTCTCGATTTACCACTAATGAATATTCTGGTAAACACACCATTAAAAGAAATGTAACTTCGCTAAGCGAGATTTATGTTTAATGAAGAGTGTATTCGTATTGGATATATCGCCGTAATTATGGTAAAATAGTGACTTTTTAAATACCTATGTGATTCCATACTGAGGGTAGTCGAGCTGTCCTAAAAGTCTGAACACCAGGCTCCTGAAAATGGGCAGTGAAATTTACCGTCCTTCATGGCACTGTATCCCAGAAAACTTGAATCTTTATATCCAGTACTCCCTTCAGTAACTTAGGAACGTAATATGTATAAGACGTTAATAATTTTTCTTCTTTACCCCTTGGAATCAGAGCTGAGAAACCTGCTTCACCGCCTTCTTCAGATCAAGGTCCTTGCGTGTACTGACGGCTCCTGACGATTGTACATTGCACTCAGGATAATGTGATTCCTGGATACTGCCTATAATTTAGCTTACTAAAGACAATGCAATGTTTCGAGGGTTGGATCTGTTCTATCCGATAGCTGGAGTTATTCGGAGTCACTGACGCCCAGTGATTGTGAATAGCTCTTGTAATGGGCACATTTAAGTAAGTGCCTCTATCCCCTTCTCTCCGCAGGATGGAAAGAGATAATTTTCTAATATACTGTGTGCTATATACAATATTAAACGAGAGGCAATACACTTTAAATACCCACCAAAGACGAAAGTAAATTTAGATGGTACATGAGTATGTTGGTACATATATAGCTCTTGTCCGTGTATGTTATGCAAGTAACAGTTTAATGTGGGTTATATGTTTGGCGTTATGTCCCTGTATTGATCTTCATTCGTCGTTTCTACTGGCTAGTGTCCCTGCATGGTTTATTTTTCACTCAGATGCCCCTGTCGATTGCGTGAAGATTCTTATGCTGCCTCCCTTTCTTTCTTCCAGGAAACGTAATTACAAATCAATACTTTAATTATCTGATATAACGAAACTAACTTCCATTAATGGTGATTTAATTTCATGATTTTCCACAAAAGCGCCTCGACTGTAAATGCGTAGGTTCAGTGTAGATACGAAATACTTGTAATGCAACACCCCTTTGTGTATTGTGAACCTCAGTTTATCGAATGTCGTGGCAAAGTTATACGTGTAGTTTTTTTTTCCTAAAGTAAAGGTCGGATGAACAGCATACGTATCCGTCTAAATATTTTCACCTTCCTTTCACACTTCGTGTGAGATATCAACCTGTCTAACGTACATGCACACGGATATTCAATCGTGCTAGCTAGCAAGATGTTGAGGACAAAATACTGTACAGCTAGACACAGACCTCATCTTCAGCGAAAGAAGGGAAATTAACAATTTAATTTCCCTACAAAGGGAGTGTTTATCTCGCCATGTAACATGTATATTAAAAGCAGCACGAAATACACGACAATAACTTTATCAAGTAATTTGTTACGGCAATTCTGACAGTGACAAATTATGCGTAACGCAGTGTAATCTAATGTCCAATAGCACATTTAGAAGCCCCTTGCTTAAAATTGCCCGAAGTTGTCAGGAAATCATGAATATGAATGTGAAATATGTACCGTTTTGTTGACATGAGTGGCCGCGCGGTCGAAGGCTTGGGTCTGCGGCCTTTCGCTTGCTGGGAATCCAGGTTTGAATCCCTCCGGGGGTGATGGCTATCTGGCTCTTGTGAGTGCTGTGTGTTGTCAGATAGAGCTCCCTGCGTCGGGCTGATCACTCGTCCGGAGGAGTCCTGCCGCGTGGGGTGTGTCGGAGTGTGATCGTGAACCCTCCTTAATGAGGAGGTCCTGGCCCACTAGGGGCTGTTGCACCACGGGGAAAACTATTCTTAGAGGAAATTAAGCATTAAGATGCGCCCCGAGTTCGCAAATGTTGAGATGTGGAAAAGGGTGTCTTACGTGTCGACGATATTCGGTAATAGTGAAAAGTTTTCCGTTCTCGAATTCTGGATCCAGAACGTAAATGTAATCTGATACGCGCCGTTTAGTAAACACTTTGTCATGACACCACCCACATTTATTTTCACTTAATAATTAGGGTTGTAAATACATTTTATGAAATCTTAAATAAAAACAATACGGAAGCCATTTTAATAAACCTGTCACAGTGGTACCTACGACATTCGTGTTTGTGAGGTTTTGATATTTTCTGAAATGAATATTCATACGTTAACCTTTTTTACACCTTAGAAAATAGTTTATTTGTTTGACCTTCCAACTTATATTACGTCTGAAGTCGGCTCCATGCTTTCCGAGAATTGTGGTGGCAGTGCGCCATGGCGCACCAGAAATATACAGCAAGGAAGAGTTTCGACCATAAGTCCATATCGCCCGTACAAATCGCGTGGTTGGAAAAAGAAAAAAGTGTAATAATTTGTGAAGCTGGATTAATTGGAATATCGTACTGAAAATGACTGGACATTATTTAAAGGAATGCATGTATACTGTAGTTACATATTTGTGTATGCTTATGTGATGTACCAAGTGTTCGGATGTCGTGATTGCGTTCATGTGGAGAGGAAAATTTAGAAATGAGATGGGTGGAAGTGGCGGTAGCCTGAAGGACAGTGCAAAGTGAAGAACTTTGTGATTTATACTCCCCACTGATATTACCAGGATGATCACGTCAAGGGGGTGTTATAGCAGGGGCATGTGGCATGCGTCGGAGAATAGGGACTTACATGTATGCTTTTGGCCATAACTTGTAAAGGAAAGGAGCTGCTTGGTAGACTTGGACGTAAATGGGAGGAGAGTATTAAATGATGCTAAAAGGAAGGGGTAGCAATGTGTATTGTGGATTAATTTAGTTCGGGATAGGTGTCAGTGGTTGCCTGTTTAACCAAGCAGTCCATACACTAAGAATAAATTTTTGACTGACTGAGAAATTGTTAAATTATAAAAGAAAAATCTTTTCTGTGGATTTATATAGTAAGACAGGGCTTGGTCACTGTAAATCAACATATTACCGACAATCTTTTACGCGACGTTCTTTTCAGTGGTTATGTTAGGGATGCACTACTGCTGGGCAGTGTGCTCTAAATGTACGTACGTGGATGTTTGCCGTTACAGTTCAATTGAGAGGCACTCGGATTTTCTGTTCTCTTTATTTGCGTTCGCAACATTGCGGAAAAGCGACTGTTATTTCCGTCATGTCTGTCTGTCCGCAGGGAACAACTCGGCTCCTACTGGACGAATTTTCGTGAAATTTGTTATTTCCAGTGTTTTTCAAAAATATGTCGAGAAAATTCGAGTTTTATTAAAATCTGATAACAAGAACGGGCACTTTAGATGAAGACCTCTGTACGTGAGTTCTTAGAATGAGAAATGTTTTAGAGAAAAGCTGTAAGGAAAATCAAAACACATTTATCTTCAATAAACTTTTTTTCTGAATATCTTACAATTTATGAGAAAATAAATACATTATTGTGTTTCCGCTGCAGCGATAGTTACGTGAACACGCCACAGTTTTACTTTGTACGTACTTTGCCGGTCGTGTTAAATTATTGGTGACGGTTTGGAACGAAGTACCTAAGTTTACAAATCTGCAGACATTTGACAAATCGGCCAGCATCGTCGGCTGGAAACACCAGTAGAAAAATCTCCCGATAGAGCGTACGTCAGGTTCCCCTCACAAAATAGTAATGTCAGGCTTATTACTGTAAACAGTGAATAATAGTGACGGGAATTTAATAAATTTTTTATGTAAATATTTTCCTGAGAGAGTAAGGGAATTTTTGAAACAATAATCGCGTTATTAAAAGTGTTACCTCGAAAAATTTTATCCTCACCTTTTAATGTTGTTTAGTCTCCACATTACAATCTCCTTCCCTGCTGTGGAAGGGTAGTGACACACTCAACGAAACAAAGCAAGTATACCTTAGGATTAAGAGTTCTATTGTCAGGAGAGTCCTTGAGGCTTAAAGATCGACGCGCTTTTGCTGTGAGGCAAGAGGGTTGCTTTTTTTCGGGTAGAATAGGATTAGGCAGTTGGGTAGGGTCCCTTGATTCTTAGTTGCTACACCAGATCTGAACTATCACGTGATTTCACCAGAACGTCTTGCACTGAACAGGGGTGAGCTGAACGAAAAAGCGAGCTTTCGAGTTGTAGCATTTTTGTTAAAGGGAGGAAACCGTGGCACGCGAGTTCTTCAGTACTGTGTATTATGGCACAACTGTGGATATTCAGAACATATAAGCCAGAACGCAACTTAAAAATGCGTAATTACTTAAAACCGAGTTTCATTTGTAGAACCCTAGCAATGAACAACAAAATAAGTTGATTCAAGCGGTAACATGTTGTTGAGTTTTATTGGCCCGCGCCCTGTTGAAATTCGAACCGGATCACTGCCTATCCTTTGGGAAGTTTATTCGTGGGGGTTCTCAATCATTTCTGTCACATGCGGGGATGAAAAACTGAAGGTATCCCTGTCCACGCCGTTATGGCGTAGAGGTGACGTAGGGGTGTAGCTCCACTCATCCTTAACCTCAGCACTAGGCGGAAGTGAATGGTCAGCATCCCCCCCGGCCCCCCTTCCCCCGGGAAAGAACCACAGTATCCAATGAATAAGAGGCTGGATTGAATCCATAGCTAGTTTGGACGGCTTGCAGAAAATAAAAATCTTTGTTACTTCTGGGATTTTAAAACCGCATCATCCAGCCCGTATTCTGTTCACTATAACAGCTACGCTATCCCCGCTACGCAGCGTGCGGGAATATACGTAGAACATTTAGTTCCGATCGCTTATTTCCACATCTTTTCCCGGTCGTAATATGCAGATTGACATACGAGTGGCCACTGTATTCTCAGACACAGTTAGCTTATCAAATACACCAAAATAAAGTAAATAAATAGTCGTATCGGTGAACCATATGTGTCTGTTATCTTCCTTGTCCATGTCTGATTTAATTACCGGTCTCAATAGTTGAGACACTTAATGTTTTCCGTATCTTCCCGTGCAGTAGACACTTCCTAATGTAAGCAAAAAAAAAAATGCACTTTACTCAGTTTGCACACATTATTATTATTATTATTATTATTATTTTGTTTATTATTAATATGTCCTACATATTTCGGCTCTTTCTGTGCCATCAGGGAGAAAGCAAATACAGGAGATGTATTCAAGACTATACTACCCGTGCATTTTGTTGGACTTACATGTTGACTGACAGTGAGACTGTATGCCTGTCGGTACTCTGTTGTTGTAGCACTGGAACAGAACTTCTCTGGTATTCCGAAGTCCAGGCAACACTGATGCAAATATGGTAGCCAGGCGAATTGTTAACATTATTAGCGCCATTTAATTCGTGGCCTTAAAATGGAACGAAGTAATATTTATGAATAGTGTTGTGGAGGTGTGAGCCCGTCCCAGTAGCCGCCCGGTCTAAGGCGTGGGTCTGCGGCCGAGCGCTTGCGGGGATCATGGGTTCGAATCCCACCGGAGGCATGGATGTTTGTCTTATACAGTGTTTGTGTTGTCAGGTAGAGGTCTCTGTGACGGGCCGATCCCTCGTCCAGAGGAGTCCTACCGACTGTGGTGTCTGCCTGAGTGTGATCAAGTGGAAATAAACAACCTCGACACCTACTGTGGAGGCGTGTTTTGAGAAGGCAGTAATAGGCCGGAAGGAACGTGAGCCAATTTCGTCACAGGACGTTTCTCCACATATAGAAAAGATGCTAAGTTAAGCTGTTTATTTCAAGATTGCACCCAAAGACGTACCCGCTACTATTTATTTTTTAAATGAGTATGCTTCTGTCTGAGTGTATTATTTAAAGACTCTGTAAAATCCTTGTACTGTGTAGTGATTCTCCGATGCTCTTTGGGAAACTGGAGACTGTCTAAAGTCGAGCAGTTTCGAGTAGATCTGTTGCATAATACCTGAATTACGCAGTTATTGATCTTACTGCAAATTAATTTGCATCAGTTGCCCCTGGTTTTGGTAGCACGTGGTTCATATCAACAGCAGGCACAAGAATTGCGCTTCTCGCTGGTAAAGTCACGCACACACGTGCATAAATGCTTTGTTGCAGTGAACTGACATACTCGTTCTAGAACCCTGCTGGCACTGCTGGATGTTTAGCCTTTATAGCACTCTATGTAACAGTACTGACGAATAGTGACAGCTGTTTAGAACTGGCAACATTAATAGCAGTAAAGGTGGTGGTGGTGGTGGTGGTGGTGGTGGTGGTGGTGGTGGTGGTGATGGTGGTGATGGTGGTGGCGGAGGCGGCGGCGGAGGCGGCGGCGGAGGCGGCGGCGGCGGTGGTGGCGGCGGCGGCGGTGGCGGCGGTGGTGGTGGTGGTGGTGGCGGCGGTGGCAGCAGCAGGAGCAGCAGCAGGAGCAGTAGCAATGGCTGTTTCTTGCCGTCGTCAATGATATGGGTACTTTTTTCACAAAGCTATTTGCCCTCTGTTATTAAAATAATTTAAAAAATGCGATGCTTTCCCATCATTTCTCATCAACAGCAGTGCAACGCTGCCCTTTTTTGAATCTGCACGAGAATTAGTGTGTTTCCTGTTACTACATAAGAGTAATGTAGTAGTCTACTGACAAACTGAAGAAGAAGTAATATTTTCATGGAAAAATATGTCTTCAGCACGGTGCACTGTGAAAGTGATGCAGTCCTTTTCTTCAGTGTGTTATAGGCCTGCTGGTATATCCTTCATAATGTCTAGTCCCTTCGAATAATATTTGCACCGTATGCTTGGTAGGCTTTTGAATCATATACGTAAGTGAAAACACAAGGAATATTTACAAGCAATTTGGAATACAAATTTCGACTACTCCGAACCAGCTGTAAATTTTTCTGAACATATTTTGTGAACAGTTTCCCACCGGTAATTAGAATAATTTTGTTTCTTGCACTTCTAAACAGAAAAATTGTGCATATAAATGAATGCATAAAGGCTGTGTTTTATTTAAGTTTAGAATTGGTCGTTCAAATCGAAGGAAGAACATATATTGATGATATCTGAGAAAAAAAAATGACTTACAGGACTTAATGCTGGGTAAGAACAATATGTGGCAAGAGAAAATTACAAAACGTGGAACTCCTTAATATTTATTTTTCATCAAATATAAACCAAGGAAGAATGGGGGGCATGACATATCCCAGGCTTTGTTGAGATTAGATATGCCGAAAGCTGAAAACAAGAGATCGCGTTGGAGACAAAGGCGTATATTGGATTATGGTATTAAAATAAATCTTCAGAAATATTGCTTTAGTTTTTAGTATAGATGCAGCTGGCAACGTTTGGCAAAATAAAGACTTAAAATTGATGAGAAGTCGAATGTATCACGTTGTTCACGAAGTTCATAAAACTTTTTAGAGAAATCTGGTCACTTAGTATAAGTATATACATACGTAGGCTAACACAATAATAATTCAACTTCGTTCTGTTCTTTGACAAGGAATAATATCTCACTGATGCTTCACCAGGTCCATTTTAAACGCTTTGCTTAATCAGATATAGCGCCCTCAGTGACAGTTATCTTCCTTAACTGACAAACCATAGCTTTGTCGTCCGTTGACGTCAAACTGTTTAACATGTTTCAGGCTATAAAATTAGCGTGAAGAAACAATCGTTAACAAATTCTATCTGCGTCAAAAATTCTTGCGAACTCGAAAGTCAGTTTAAGGTGGCTGCGTTTTCGTATAATGGTGTCAGCCATCGATATAGACCAGGCTCTGGTGGTAGCCATGTCGTGTGTTATGAACCAGTCTTCAAGGAGAGAAAACATAACAGAATCGCAGGTCGAGGGGGTTACTTTCGTCTTGCAGTTCCACTCTCTCTCACACGTCACATTACGCGGAACTTTCAAGTGCCTGACGAGATTTCTCTGCTTTCATGTCTGTCGTGTTTGCCTACCCCCAGGGAACAAACAACCTGCCGGCTACATTAAGTTGGCTCTCTAATTGCCATCATGCAATCCAATTACTGCACTAATAAGGTGGAGGTACGTCAACCGAAATAAGAGAGGGAACTTTACTTTTAAGAGATCAAAACGTCCCCTTTCTAAAATCAAATTATGGAACCCTCTTTGATGTTGACGGAATAACGGAGTAGAAATATGTACGAATACTGTTTCCAGATCTGGATAATATGGCATGTAGAATCAACTAAGCGGGCTTTGGATGTAGACATTGTATAGTGTAATATGGCATGTGGAAGCAACTAAGCGGGGTGTTGGATGTAGACATTGTATGGTGTAATGTGGCATGCAGATTCAACTAAGCTGGGCATTGGATGTAGACACTGTGTAGTGTAATATGACATGTAGAATCAACTAAGCGGGGCTTTGGATGTAGACATTGTATAGTGTAATGTGGCATGTAGAATCAACTAAGCGGGGCTTTGGATGTAGACATTGTATAATGTAATATGGCATGTAGAATCAACTAGGCGGGGCTTTGGATGTAGACATTGTATAGTGTAATATGGCATGTAGAATCAACTAAGCGGGGCTTTGGATGTAGACATTGTATAGTGTAATATGGCATGTGGAAGCAACTAAGCGGGGTGTTGGATGTAGACATTGTATGGTGTAATGTGGCATGTAGAATCGACTAAGCTGGGCATTAGATGTAGACACTGTGTAGTGTAATATGACATGTAGAATCAACTAAGCGGGGCATTGGATGTGGACACTATAGTATAATGTGGCATGTAGGATCAACTAAGCGGGGCATTGCAGGACAATTTACAGCAGTCGCCGAATTATCCTAGTGTGGTTTTTCAGTGCGGAAGGTAATGGAGAAGTTGGGCCTGGTGCTTTCATGACACAGCATTCACTTTAGACTGATCAAAGAAATTATTCCAAAGGGTTTTTCATCGTTGCTACTGTACCGTCAAACTTCGTCGCTAACAATTCCAGAAGGCCATAATCTTGTTGCTTACTGAGCACCAACTGTCACAAACAAACAGAAAACTAACAACTAACTAACTAACTAACTAACTAACTAACTAACTAACTAACTAACTAGCTGCATGGAGCGGAGTCCTTCCTAAGAGGTAACGCGTCCTCAGCTAGTCAAGAAATTCCCCGCATGTTACGGAACCCTAATGTTCATTACCATATGCACAAGCGCCGCCACCTTTCCCTCTCGTGATCAAGATCAATCCAGTCCATGCCTCCCCATTGTACTTCTTGAAGATCCATTTTAATATTATCCTTTCATCTACGTCTAGCTCTTACAAGCGGTCTGTTTCCCTCAGGTCATTCCACCAAAAACCTGTATGTACATCTTCTGTCCCCGATCGTGCCACATGCACAGGCCATCTCATTCTTGGTTTGGTCACCCGAATAATATTTGGTGTGGAGTACAGAGCGTAAGGCTCCTCGTTCTGTAGTTTTCTCCATTCCCTTGTTCCCTCGTCCGTCTTAGGCCCAAGTATATCCTCAACACCCTATTCTCGAACACCCTCAGCCTATGTTCCTCCCTCAGTGTGAGAGACGAAATTTCACACCCATACAAAGCAACAGGCAAAATTACAGTTTTGTATGTCTTAATACTTATATTTTTGGATAGCAACCTATAAGATAAAAGATTCTGCACTGAATGATAACCGGAATTCCCTGACTGCAATCTGCTCTTATTTTTTTCATGAATGGAATTTTGATTTGTTAGGATTGTTCCTCAATATTTGAAGTGCTTCACCGTTTCAGAAGATTTATTACCTACCGTTACGTTGTGATTTTGTCCTGCATGTTGGTCTCGAGAGGTGATTATATACTTCGCTTTCTCAGCATTCACTTCTACACCAAATCTCACTTAATATTAAATATATATAAGTAGACTTCGTATACGCCACTGTGCTGAGGTGTTAATAATGTCGCGCTGACTACGCATTCCGTCTGTGTTTACTTTATATGTCACACCTCTGTTTAAATACAAGTACAAGGTAGCTTTTCAAAAATATATTTTAACTAAGTCCAACAAGAGGTAATTAAAGAAGGCAGTAATGACGCCGACCAGCCTGTTGCTGCGAACATTTCATGTTCTTTTCTTAATTTGTTTTCTGGAGAAGGTAAAGCAATAAACAAGAAAATAAATTGGGGTGGCTGTAATCAGCCTGATATTATTAGCAGAGGGAGAGTATTAAGGGGTCGGAACTGGGTGGTGGCAGAAGTGGAGGAACTGTGAAATGGTAGGAGGTCCTACGGAGGTCCGAGACACTGTAATTGGTCCCCGTAAAGCTTACTGGACATATCGACTGATGGTCGACAGTACTACCGCAGCTGATTTCATGAAACCATTGCCAGGGGGGGAATTAATCACACCGTTTGAACTAAAAGGAGCAAAGTAACGCTGTAATTAGTGAGCAGCTGCCAAAAAATATAAGAAATAAATGGGTGTAATTTCAGATAGTTTTTGCGAGTACGGGAAAAGTGACGTGTTGGCGGTGTGCAGCCGTCTGGTAGGTGACAAACATCAGTCCTGCCGTTGTGTGTAACTATACAGACGCAACCTGCTTGAAAGTATGAGCGCTTAGCTCGCATAGACCGTTGACGTGAGACGCAAATTACCTCCCGTCACCGGGACGCATCTGGTGTTTGTGGCCAAATGTTTCTATATGGCCACATCAGATAAATTTCCTATACAGGAGTTTTGTATTATGGCGTACTCTTTCCTATTTTATGTTTATCCTTCTATTTATATATATTTCACCTCGGTGATATATCGTTCTAAGTTTTTATTTAGAAATGATTGCTGGCTTGAGGTGTGTGTTCTGTGATCCCGCATAACGTGCCTGTAAATGTCGCAGAGGTCATTTGCAATCGGTAAGTAAGATACATTACATCGCTCCACAAATTTCATTACGTAGTTCTTATGACGCTGTTGACTTACAAGGTAGTATGCTGGCGAAAATGACACAGTTTATGTCAAGACATTTATGTGTAACGCTGTACGGAACGCAAGGCAAAATAGGGTTCTGTTCAACAATGCTAAAATAATATTACGCTAAGTCTGCAGCTCTCGGAGCTGTTCTCCTTTTGGAACCGGGCGCCCTCTGCAGGCAACAGGGTCGATTTGGTAGGGTATGAGGACCATGTCAGAAGGTACACAATTTCTGTCGTTTTTAAAACCTTATATTTGCTTAATTTGTAATTCTAAACTCTTCCATGAGTTACTTTTTCGCTGCTTGTAAGGACCAAGTTATTATTTTCGTGATACTGCTGTTCGTTTTGTACTCAGTGCGTTGCGGAAATGCTTCTGTTTCTATTTGTTTACCCGTCCGATGGTACATGTTCTGCGTAACTATACCTGTTTTAACAATGCTCAAAACATACCAATTCTAATTATAAGTCTTGTTAATTGTTAACGGGATTTGATGCGTTATTGGTTGAATTTTCGTTGAAGTAGGTCTTATGCCAGAGAAATACCAGATCCACTAGCGCAATAAATATTCAAATTCAGGTATGCTCCCTGAAGGTTTTAGATTGGGAGAGGAGGAGTAAGTATTGCTGTACAAATTTAGTTTTGATTTTAAATCGCCATTTTTTCCGACACGGTGTCTGTATTTTGTGGGAATTTTCAGAAGGATTAATCATGCAAGAGTGCAGGCAGTGGAATAAATACATGACATTAAGAATTTTTAAAATTTTGTCATTTATTTATTATTACAAAAAGTAATAGAAGAAAAACAGGGTGCGAAGGGAAGCGCTTTAATCTAAGAGGGAAGAAGTAACATCAGACAGTAAAAATAGCGTTATGAGGGACTTCGTGTTTCGTATTCCTAGACCTGTACTATGAGTGTGATAAATTCGAGGGCAGGTGAGGTGTGCTTGACATGTGGCACACGAAGCAGAGAACGGAAATTCTTACACGTTTTTGAGTTGTAACCATAAAGAGTCCACTTAAAAGATCTAGGCATAGATGGGAGAATAATAGTATAATTCTTCTGAAAGTGAGAGGAATAGAATGACCTAGCTCAGGTTAGGACCAGTGGCGCGCTACTGTGAGCACGGTAATGAACCCTCACGTTCAATAAAATGCGAGGAATTTTTGACTGCCTGAAGAACTGAAGCAAAGCGAGAAGGACTCTGCTGTATGGAGATTTTTAGTTGGATGGTGGGATGGTGTGGGACGGAATTGGATGGATGGTAACGCGCCTTTCCCATCCTGCATGTATCAATGTTTGGTGTCGTCTTTCAAAAATAAAATGTAACTGTTAGATCTACAAACAGACAGAGATTGTAAGAATAAACAAGTAAAGACTTAAGCGCCGTTAGGGTGCGTACCCACCAACAGAGTCCAGGCGAGTCGAGTCGAGTCCAATCAGACTCACAAAGACTCGGCAGAGACTATCTGGCTTACTCATAATGGCTACGCGCGGGAATGTGTACCCACCAGCAGAGTCGAGTCGAGTCGAGTCCCGCGAGTCTTGTCGAGTCAAGAGTCTTGATGCTGCATGTTCCATTTTCGTCAGTCAGACTCTAGTGATCAGCGGTGAGGGTTGCTATTTTGGGTTGGAAAATGGATATAGAAAAGTTTAGTCTTTCAGTTAAGGACCACCAGGCCATCTATGATGCCTGTAATTCTGAACATAGAAACAGACTACATTGCCAGCGTTTGGGTAAAAATTGCACAGGAGATGGGCGTGGGTAAGAGGAACATTATTACTGTTATTAGTGTCGCTATTTTATTATTATTATTATTATTATTATGCCTTATGTTAAAGTTTTCAAACGTTATTTTGGCGTAGGAAATAATGTTAACAAAGAAGCTTTATGCTGGCTTCAAGTTAAAGATAGTGTAATGTGTGTATAGTGTAATAATAATAATAATAATAATAATAATAATAATAATAATTATTATTATTATTATTATTGTCGTCATCATCATCATCATCATCATCAAGGGATGGCATGGAAAAAAGGAAGTAGTAAAAGTAATTGAATGTGCTACTTGAGGCATGTTTATTGGAAGTTAACTACATTTAGCTTCTATACGTAGCTGAATCTTTCAGTTTTTTTTTACATTTAAAGAACGGGTTAAAATAAATGCAAAGTGGGTAGGAAAAGTTCTCTATGCTAGTGGCCAAGGTCACATATATCATGTTACTGGAACCCTTTATCTTCCAAGAACTGATACAAAATAGATATTTACTTATACACTGTTCAGACAATACTAAGAAGCTACTGGATTCGCGCACACTTGATTGGACTAGACTCGGTCGGTGTGCACCCGCCATGACTCTAGAGTCTGATTTGGCTCGACTCGACGCGCCTGGACTCTGTTGGTGGGTACGCACCCTTGTGTTGATAACCAGTTTCACTTTGTCACTTGCTTCAGCGTATCGCATTCCCTTCCGAACTAACGTGATTGTCAGACCAAACGCTGCCACCAGATGATATTTGTGTAATGATTTCGTGCATTTCTAGCCCCATGTTTGTCTATTTGAGCACTTGATAAATTTGTGTAGCAGATGGCCAATATAGGGATCTCTCTGTGTTCACTTCTCTGACGCGCTTCAAGAATGTATTCCTGAAGTGAACGTTCGGAACACGCAAGTATTATGGTAACAAAAGTCAGTAGTAGCCTAGAAGGCTTTTACCGAAATTGATTTCGTACAAACATTTTTCGCATTTCTACTTCTCGTTTCTGCACACTCCATCAGAAAATTCACTGTCATAAGTAGTGTAAAGTGGACTTCAAGTTCATAATTCTGTGTCAGAACTTCCGATGTTCATTCAGAAATTATGATGAAACAATAAGCTGACGACTGAGAACATAAAGAAGAACTGGCGTAATTTATTTTATGGACCAGCGCACCAAAAACTGCACTGTGCCGCGGAATAACGCGGTTATTGTGATACAACATTGACTTTTAAATAGTGAGATGGTGTAGGCCTGATGGTCGCTCAGATCATTCACAAATAAACATTATTTCCGCACCAATGTAACAAAACTCTTTTATTTACTAAGTTGTTTGTCAGCGTCTGTATACCGGACACGTACGGCGTAGTGGATACAAGCAGTGTAATGCTGTTGGGTGTATAATTTTAGACGATGCTTCTAATTGTTCTGATACCCACCGGGATGGCAGGGAATTTGAATATGAATGGAACATGAAAACGACTAGGGTATGAAATAAAATACGAACTTTAGATATAAGTATTTTTTATATAAGAGACCCCAGGGCCGTGCAGCGACTGCACCACTTCAGTTAATCCGGCCTTGTCTACAACACGAATACTTCGTGGGCGTACAAGAAAAACCCTGTAAGTCCAAATGTGCACTTAGAGTGTTTCCTCTGTCCCGAGAGAAGCTTTAACCTTTTAAAGCCTAGCGGTAACTTTACATACCACCAGGTTTAACATTAAAAAATTCTACGTGGTGCCCACATTGCGTTTATGTGTTTTGTACGGATCTCAGAACAAACAGCAACTTTTGCCTTATAAAACATTAAGAGACTGGTTTTTATAACCGAAGTGGAGAGTGTTTACAGCGCGGTACGCACTGAGACCTTATATAAAACAGATATGCTTAGTCTTTAAAGGGTTAATGTACTTAGCACAAATCAAGGTGTTGTGTCCCATCGTAAATAATTCATGTATGGACTTAGAACATTTTAGAGGTCAAGGATACGTTGTATGACATTTGGGCTTAATTGTCAAGGCTTTAATTTCTTAACCAGAGTGGACATAGTTGGTTTTCCTTGAACGCCCACTATTTATTACTAATTTATAGTTACAGAGAAATAAGCATGCGCTCGTAATTCGCCAAGGTAGGAACCTGTGGTTTTTATGTACAGACCAGATAAGCGGTGAAGTAAATTAAGCCGATACAGCTCGTGAATTTGCGTTCATGAGTATAATGAGGCATGTATATTCAAACGTCATCGATTCTTTCCGTAAATGGCTGTTGGCTGTTGATTAACAAAGTTGTACATTAATGTTGTATGTAATTATGTATAATTTGTACTTGATTGTTATACAGTGTAATGTGTTACGTGATCATACATATCAGTTCCCGTATGGTGAAGGCCTGGTAGAGCTCGGAACAAAAAACATGTGACCAGACTTTCTGTCACCAGTGGCGTTGTATGGGCAAAAGGGCATACCGAGCGGGGTTTCGATATTCGTCAGACCAGCCGCGTACGCACGCTTAGTTTATGCCAGGTGGCTACCTTTGCTTCTGGGACAACAACACGAAGTGTGAATTGAGTAGTTAATGATGTAGAACTTAAGTTCTCGTAGCCAGACACGCAGACTTTCCGTAAAATTTCTCATTTATTCTGAGGCATGAGGAGTCCACAGTTCATATTCCGCTATAGGCTGTAATTAGTGAACTTACTGCATATTATTGTTTCATGTAAATTTAAGGTAAGTTTGTCCTTACACACGCCATAAGACATGTAGAGAAGTGGGGAGGTGTATGCTCACTCGTTCATAAACTCTGCAGTAGATGGAGGTGTCAGCTGACCTCCACGGCCGATTTGTTATCGGTGAAAGAACGCCCGTTGCCTATTGAATAGGAGGGTGGGTGGGTGGGTCCCATAGCCCCTCTTGATGCTTTGTAGAAAAGAAAAGAAAAGAGAAGAAAAGAAAAGAAAAGAAAAAAGAAAAAGAAGGAAAAGAAAAAGCAGAAAAGGAAGAAAAGAAAAGAAAAGAAAAGAAAAAAGAAGAAAAAGAAAGGAAAAGGAAAGAAAAGAAAAGAAAGGAAAAGAAAAGTTACTTCCTCGTCTGCAACTGAAAGCGGATTCCTCTGTTGTAAAGCGCATAGCGTAGTCAATATATTTTAATGTGTGTGAATTTAGTTAGCAGTTAGAAAGGCAAAAGGTTCTGTACCGAACTGAGCAAACAGTCCCATAATTTCATCTGCTCTTAATGTCTTCATACATGAAATTCCGATTTACTTGTGTCGCTAGTAATTTTTTTGAATTTTGCCCTATTTTCAAAGCATTTATTGTCTGTCTTGGTTGTAATTTTGTCCTGCACGTGCAAAGACCAACAACAAAACTAAATCAGCAATAACGTTATAAAAAGTGAATAGTGCAAGTAACGCTTTTGCTTCAAAGGAACATTGTTTAGCTGTGGTCATTCAGTGGCTTAGTGCTCTTACTAAGGAAACTGGGTGTTAGGAAGCAAAAATAAAGCAGTTGCCGTTCAAATGCTTGCTGAAGCGTTTAGCTGTTGTTTAACTGACGACGTTTGTTTTTCTTTATTTCGTTAAGAGATATAACAGACAGTTTTGATTCTCCATGGAAGGTCGCGCAGACTTCATATTTTATTTAATGATAAAATATTAGTTTTTATTTGTTGAGTCCCAAGCACACACAAGGGCTTTGACTAACAACGGTTTTCTGCAGCACCCGTTTCTTACGTCACAAGTTACGATCTGTATCATTTGTAATACGGCACACAACAACGACTTCCTGTTATAGTAGTCCTTCGGTTTTCTCCTTAACCGCCTGTAGTATTTACCGTTTTTCACTTATATTTTATCTTGGATAAAAAATTACCAAAATTTCTTAATTTTGTGGTCTCAATACAATTAATTTCTTATGTACTATCGCCTTATTTGTATTTAACAATTTACAATTAGAATTTTTGTTCCCATCTTGATTTCCCCTGCCTGAATGGTATATGGATTATACACTTTTTTCTATGTCTAGGGCTAATCTTTCCCTTTCTGCTGCCCTCCTAAGTTTTCTGTCCCCATATTCGCAATCTAACCCAACCTCCTGAACTTCATAGTGCAGCGGGTTGCATCCTCCTCACGTTGCCACCAACTGTTTATTTCCCAATATAAAACTAGAGATAGCTTTTCCTTCATTTCACCAAACTCATCCTCCTGTGTATGTCGTTAAACCTAGTTTTAATAGACTGGCATATTTTGTTTGCCTCCCTCTTCTACCTTGTTTGCGAGATATGTGCCAAATCAGTTTTGTTTAATTCTTCTCTTTTAAGCTTAGCGACCAAACCCACAATCTGAAATTTCCTACCTGCCACTCATTAGAGCTTACCTGTTTATCCTTTCCCATCCACACAATCTTACAACAACATTTTGCTGCCTGATACAACGTTTTACCTCTACTACGTTCTCTGCCTAAGTTCCCACTCTGCTGCTGTACCATTCTCCGCAGTTCTGCGAATTTTTAATGCGTTCATACTATCTCTCAGTGTTTATCATCTGTTACTACTCATCTTCCTTCTATCCCTCATATTTCCACCACACACATCAGTCTCAACCAGGGCTGTGGAGTCGGCACACAAAACTTTCGACTCCGACTCCTCAGTTTTTAAAACTCCGACTCCTTCATAAAAGCTCAATATATATTAATAACGGTAAACCTATAAGACATTTCATCGCCACCACGTGAATCATCAGGCTACTTTTTAGACTTATAACCTAATATAAGTCTAGTATAACCTAGTATAAGTCTAGTGGTTACTGTAGCTATCAGGGCTCTGGGTTTGGAGCATCTAGTTAAGATTTTAGATTGAGGTCGGAGTCGGTACATTTTTACCGACTTCGGCTCCGACTCCGACTCCACAGCCCTGATCTCAACTCACATATATTCTCATCAAATTAGACTGTTAAGCGTGACAGAGAAGAAAATCACAAACGCCTGTAACAGATATTACAGAATTGTTCTCCAGTTGTTGGAAATGTCACCCTGTTTATGTCCATAATGATTTTGGCAGAGACGCAAGCAGTTACCTAGAGTTCTGTTACTTGAAAGTAAATACGTTTTGTAATTAACTGCAAACTGATTTGATCGCTTACAATTAAACTGGTAGTTTCCTGCGCTTCTGTAAATTAATCTGTACCGTCGCTTAGACAGTTGACTCATAGAATTCCACTGTTTGTGCCCGAATTCAGTATAAGCGACATCCATGTGCGATTTGTGGTAGACGTTGTGGCAGTCGAACAGTTCTGTGCCAATATAATTCCCACTAAGCCCTATATTCCTGTGTTACCGCCTGTGAAATGTACATCAGTCTCGGCTGGCTTTCGTGTCACAAACCTAGTCCTCGTCTCTGGCTTCGCAGCTTTCGGGACTCAAGTAATGAAGCGCCAAACCCATAAACCCCATTCTTTCGCAGTAGGCCCATAGAAGATTATATTTAGCATATAATGAGCCATTTTCCCTGTATTTACATTTATCCATGATGTTTATTTTAGTCGGTAGATTAGTGCCGTTCACGGGATGGTACAAAATATCTTATTAATCGAAATGCCACTGAGAAACTTTGTTACGTTATTACTCTTAGTGTTAGTTTGAACTCATCAGTTTGTATAATTATTAACCGAGACGCTGACGTCGGAATTCTGCTATGTCTGACAGCGACGACGTAGGCTGTACCGAGGATTTATTGCCGACTATAAAGCATAAAGTATGGGTAACCCAAGGTCATGTGATTTTATAAAATGACGTCTTGTGTGCTAGGTAGGTATCCACATTTCGGAGGAACGTACTGGCTTTAACCACTTGTTTAACAGGTTACAAGGTGTTACGTCTCGGACTACCGCAGTGTTAATATTAACTGCAGTGGACTTACAGGAAACAAACCACATTACCAGATCTATAATTTGTCGGGATTTCTAAGCGATAACCTGATGCATAACTTGACACTAAAAGTGCTTCATGAATGTGGGCGGTTTGTTCAGTGATTTTGTTTGCATTTAAGTTTAAATTGAGGCATAACAATATTATCATAATTTGCTACACTTACTTATGGCTAACCAAAATAAATATACCTATTATTGGGTGGTAAAAAAGCAGTTCATGAAATATATATTTTTCAGCGATTGATGAGATTTTGTAATAACTGTTTGTACTTTTACCTTGCTGTAATATAAGTAGAGAAAGTACTGCTCTTGAAATCACACTGAATTCAATGTAACTTCTCTGTTCTTAACTCGCAGTCTTAAGCCGATATGTTTAAAATTATTTGTAGTCGAAAATGCGATGTTGATCTCTGTGTGACTTTATCAGTTTTAGTTCTTTTGTTGAATGGAGATACAAATGCATTATTTAATCAGTTATATATTGAACCAAACTTTTCGATAGTCAGCACGCCAAGATTAATTTTTCCTTGAAAATTAATTGTACAAACAGTTGTTAATTTGGTATTAATACTCATATGAAATAGGCGCAACGTATTAGATGTTCCTGTTCAAGGAAGAATAAATTCTCTCGTACAACTTAACAACCATAAACAGCATGTATGTATTGAAATGTGTATGAGTAACACTACGACGAATTAAATACAATACATGATAAGGGTAGTATCGAATATGAGGCAGGAGGAAATTCAAGTTTTCTCTTTTCATGCTTGATTTGACTAGGCATTTTTTATATTTCATGCTAGTGTACAATTTACACAGAAAGTACAGACAATTCTAACTGACGAGAGAATGCGGGATACGGTACTGTTAAACACCAGATGTCGATTAATAAAGTTAAGACAGATATCTTCTACGTAGCACCTAATGTTTTAAGAATGTATCGCTTCTGATTACACAGAGTAGGTTATATCATTGTGGACATAAGTTACCATGTCCTGCAAATTTTTGGACAGTTTTGTACACTGAAACTGAAATTAGTGAATTTTTATCACAGTGTAATTGGTAATGACGTTGGATTAAACGAAGATGTTATAAACATAACTGATAACAGAAACGAAGCTTTTCGGTACTGATTAGTATAGAAATTCTTAGATAAAAGCCGTCCAGTAAACCTTGCAGTGTTTATAATTTGTTACTGTGCACATTTTAAACATGAATAACGTCAAATAATGAAGTGTAGAAACGGAGCCTTAACCTTTTAAAGCCTAGCGGTAACTTTACGTACCGCCAGGTTTAACATTAAAAAATTCTACGTGGTGCTCACATTGCGTTTATGTGTTTTGTACGGATCTCAGAACAAACAGCAACTTTGCCGTATAAAACATTAAGAGATTGGTTTTTATAACCGAAGTGGAGAGTGTCTACAGCGCGGTACGCACTGAGTCCTTATATAAAACAGATACACTTCGTCTTTAAAGGGTTAATTTCCAATGAAATTACCAAATCCCGTAAGTGGTGTAAATCGGGCGAAACTACACAAAGGCCATAATAGTGTTGGACTTACCAGTGATGTCGGTAGCAACAGGGGGTAGCACAAATATGGTCACTGTAGAGGTGACGAGTAGCCATCGGAGACCACCCCCAACAGAGCACACCGCGTTCGCCATGTAGTTAACGTGTTTCCCCGTGACCATGTGGAACGAAGCGCGTGCCACATCACGACTGGCCCGCTCCGTCCGGACCCCGTCCTATATCGGCAGCATGCTGGAGGCTCACGCCGGCGCCCCAACACATGCGCCTGCAGCTAGCTGATTTTGCCTCTAAACACAGCGACGCCGTACGTCAGGTGCCTAATCTTGTGTGTATATTTACTAGACGCTTAGAGCCATTAACGTTTAATTCTTATTAACACACACTCACAATTTTCGCCTGCTCGAATTCTGTGATCAGGATACGTCGTACAAATTAGCAACGTGTTTAACGAACTAGTTTGAACTGTGTGAGATATACGAAACGTGACTGGGTAGAAATGTGATGGAAGGCGACCAGATCTGCTTTAACACTTTAAAACAGAGTGGTAATTTACGTGCACCGTCTGCTACAGTAGTAAAGACTCCGAATTTCTCCTGGGACTTCGTACGATGCTCAGAATTAATAGCCTTTATTTGCCTTAACTTTTTAAAGCCTAGCGGTAACTTTACATACCAGCAGGTTTAACATTAAAAAATTCTACGTGGTGCCCACATTGCGTTTATGTGTTTTGTACGGATCTCAGAACAAACAGCAACTTTTGCCGTATAAAACGTTAAGAGACTGCTTTCTATAATCGAAGTGGAGAGTGTTTACAGCGCGGTACGCACTGAGTCCTTATATAAAACACATACGCTTCGTCTTTAAAAGGTTAAAGAGAGGTGTGTGTAATATTGGTTCTGTTTGTTTGAAATATTCCTCATACAGAGTTCTTCCTTTCGCTTTAATTAAAAATATCCGAACCGCATTTGTTCGCAAGAATCTGAAAAAATAATCAATTTTCCGGGTAACCGTCCGGGAGTTTTAGCACAGGTAGTAATCGAAAGCAGAGCGATTAAAGTAACTTTTTACTGGGATGTTACGTGGCTCTGGCAATCGGGCAAAACTTTACGTGACTGGAAGTTGGCGTTCTGAAGAATCGATGTGGACATAATGGCGAATAAAAATTTGGTTGTTGCTGTGAGTTGGACCCTGGTAAACAAATTTTAGTTGAGACATCCTGATGTGTCAACATTCAAACAAAACTATATGATAAAGTACAGACAGACACAATACCCCTGTGTGTATTATGTTAGTACATTACACAATTACAATGCAGACCCTATATACGTTAGTGCATTACGACATGTTTTGTTTCGACTGAGCCACCATCAGGCAGTGCACATGGCAATAAATGAGGATTTGTGGTTTATTGCCATGTACACTGCCTGATGGGGTTCAGTCGAACCGAAACATGTCGTAATGCACTAACGCATATACATTGTAATGTCGTAATGTACTAATACAAAATACATAGTTATGTTGTGTCTGACCTGTACTTTATTAAAGGCCTATAGTTTTGTCTGGTAAACAAACATATAATTTGTCACTTTTATGCGTCAGTTAACCCTGCATGATGTTAATTTTCTTGAATACTTAACTTCGAGAGGAGTCGATGCTGTAATGAAACTTCAGGTTACGTAGAAGCTGGGGAAATATCTTGAAATATGCTCTGACTACTCTCAGTGGCCGCGCGGTCTAAGGCGTAGGTCTGCGACCGAGCGCTTGCCGGGACCGTGGGTTCGAATCCCACCGGGGGCATGGATGTTTGTCTGTTGTGAGTGTTTGCGTTGTCAGGTAGAGGTCTCTGCGACGGGCCGATCCCTCATCCAGAGGAGTCCTACCGAGTGTGATGGGTGTCTGAGTGTGATCAAGTGAAAATAAACAACCTCTACACCTACTGTGAGTAGGTAGAAGAGGGAAGGACTACAAACTAGTGCTGACTACACAAGAAGGTCTCATCCCCGTGTAGTTCGTTGGTTTGAGGGAAAAGAAAGTTATGTGGTGTCATTAGAAAACTCGATAGAAGTATATTTCTCCATTTGTTTGAAGATAAAATTGTCTTTGACAAGTAAAATGTAGTCTGCGTTTGAGGTATCGCCCACGTTTTTTTTTCCATGGCGCAACATCCCTTATTGGACCAGGACCACCACATTATCGAGGTTTCACGATCACACTCAGACACACCACACTCGGTAGACTCCTTTGAACGAGTGATCAGCCCGACGCAGAGACCTCTACCTGACAACACACAACACTCACAAGAGACAGACATCCATGCTTCCAGCAGGATTCGAATCTGCAATCCCAGCAAGTAAGCGGCGACAGACCCACGCCTTAGATGGCGCAGCCACTGGGATCGGCACGTGACTAATCACTCCACTTAAAGTAGCTGTAATTTAGTAGGATTGTTTGTAAGTATTACGTAGTTAGTTAATTAATCAGTTGGTATGTGGGCTAGTCAGGTTCATAATTGCGCAACTGGTGTGTAAAATAGTTATGTAGACTACGTAGGTAGGCGGCTAATTGCTCAGGTCTGTAGAGTGGTGGGTGCTTCATTTTTTATGTACGTAGATAGATACATAGGCGGGTACTGTTTGAGTAATGTGGGCGAATAGTAACGTCTTTATTTCACTTACCAGCGGTGTGGGCAGTACGAAGTTTCTTTTTCCACTGTGTTCACAACATCCGTCTTCAGGACTCAGTAGACAAGTAGGTGGGTGTGTGGGTAGGAGTGTGGTTTGGTAGGTAGGTAGGTAGGTAGGTGGGTAGGCAGTAGATGGCTTGTTAGGTTTGGTAACATATACGGGCATTAGTTATTTTAAGTGGCAGATTAGTTTGGTGTAGACTGCGTGTTGGCAGTGTCGGTGGGTAGATGGTGAAAATGAAAGACCGTTTTATTCATTCCAGGGAGATAAAAATGACTACGTTACCGCAGAGCCGTCCGGATTCCCACCCGATACTGACATAGGCCTTATTTTATTACCCAGTTAATGTATTTCTGAATTTCCGGCTGGAGATTCCATAGGAATATCCGCTGTTTGACCTCTGGACCCCATAATTAGCAGGCTGCTTACACATTGCGTGTAAATTATGAGAAGCAATATATTTCAATACGCTTAAAACCAGGCACTGCGTTTTAGGACAGAAGCATAGAGCCCTGTGTAGCTATTGTAACTAATACCTGTACTGCTACATAGTGGAAGAGTTAAGAGTTGTAAACAGGGCGAAGAATAATTTCCGAGTGCTATACGACTGCAGAACTGAACGATGACAGTTCCAGGAAGGGGAATAACACGAGACGTGGATTCGTCTGGGTAGGTAGGAGTATGTAGACTACAAGTTATTTAAATCCCGTTTTGAGCCCTTCGTTAATATTCTCTGTGCTGAGGTTTTCAGGCTGATTTAGAATAACGAACTGTCAAATGACGTCTGTCTACCCCTCTGACCGCACGTAACCTAACCTAATCAAGCATGCCAACAGAATTAATCCAGCTGTACGGAAAAGATAAATTGCGTAAAGACCGGTTGTTATAACGTTGTGTTTGCGTGTTTGTTTGTCATAGTTTAATTCTAAACTTATTTGGCAATTTTAATGAGACTTGGTATGAGCAATAAGGTAGTGGAGGTCACCCTTCTCTACAACCTCCAGCAGCGTCAATATCATGAATATCTGCGATATCTCCTGTAATTTTAATTTCAGATACGCCCATATTAATAAGGATGTAGAAAGCCGATTGGACCGAAACGTATGTAGATTTGAGGGAGCATAGTTTCCATAAAACACTTTTCGTCACGTATGCAACCAGATTTATAAAATAGAACTGTTTTCGGCAGTATCTGTTCAAATGGTAAGCAGCGTGTGACCTACTTATTTGGATTTACGGTACTAAAGTCGCAGAAAGAGAGACGGCGTGCCTGTACTGCTACCTTATTGCGTATGAAGGCAGCTCTGTATTTGTAGTCCAACCAAACACGCATCTACGGAGACGAGGTGTTGAGGTGCATTTCTTTAAATTCTGTTGCAGCTGTATGAACTTCGTTTGTAACTGAAATGCTTACACATTTATTTATTTATTTAAACCATTTTATTTTCACGATGACACCATTAACGTATTTTTCTCTTTTGCTTACTCTAGTTCTGCAAAATTATGAACATACATCTTACAATGACAGGCACGGGGGCAAAGGATGCATATGGAATATCCAACATTACACAGCCTGCTGAGATAACGCATTTTAAACTTATTAAACTGTGGGAAGTTTTTTTTTAGGAAAAGGAAATCTAAATTGTGAAAGATATGTAGCTATTCCGTTTCTTAGTTGTTTTGTTAGCTTGTTGGTTTTAGCTAAAGTATAAATTATGTAATAGAAACGTCTGCATTACTACTTGTTTGACCGTAATTTATTTAACACATGTTAGATATAATCAAATATTTAGCCTTTAGTGTTGGGGTATAAGATATTTTTAATACAGAAATGAAGAAACTGTTTGTGGATTACTGAAATATCGATCCTGGAAAGTAAATTGTGACCTTATTTGAACTGGTACCTTCTGAAATGATTTTAGTCAGGCCTATTAAGTTTATTTAAGTCACATGTTGAACTGTACTATGAATTCATTTATTCACATTTCGTATTACAGGTTGTACTTGGGCGCATAATCCTGCTTCGAAGTTAGGTTTCACATTTTTTTGGCGAATTAAGCATTTCTTCTGTCAGGGTTAAATAAACCAAGTGGAAAGTTCTTGATCTGCTAGACCCTGAATATGAAGGCCTGACATTCCTTACGGAACGTTTATGAATATATGTGCGTTGTAGACTCGACATAACAACTTAGGACACTCGAATTTTCAGCATCAGTGCTGCAACTATCTCAAATCTTGCGAAATCGTGTTAAATATTAGTCATTGGTTGTTAATGTCCTTAAAAAATAATTCTTTTCATTTCCGTTAAATTTTAATAGATAACAGTTTATGAGTATCACACTAGATGTCTTATTTTACATTTTCTGTTTCATGATTGTGTATAAGACAAAGGCAGTATCAATTTTCCACATAGACAACTTGTTTTATTTGCATAAAGTGCGTGAAAGTAACTCATAACGAGAACACTGTCGCTGTTCAACTTGAAATCCTCTTGTGTCATCTCCGAAACTAATCGACAGATTTCAATATAATATCGTATTCTGCTGAGAATCGACTCTTAACAATATCATCTGGCTCACTGTGGTTCTCAAGTGTGCAAACTCTGCCAACATACGATGGAACTACCGTTTTGATAAAATAATTGGCGTTTGTTAAATGACAGGACAACTATATATCAGTTTCTGACAAAAGGTGCTGCTCCGTGTAAGCAGTTCTGTGTACTTGATACGACGTGTACAATTGTAGGCTCAATATTTCCTTGACACTACACCCTCGATGCCTCTCCCAATCTACCTGCATTTCTTGGATACCCTAGTTATCACAGCGGCAAGTATTTCCGTGCAAGTAGTTGCAATTTGGCCGGCTTCTCATATCTCATGCATTCTCTACACCAGGTTTGTTGTTGTCTGTAATGGTCCCCACTTCCAGCTAGACGATGACACGTAGCCGCCGTCTGTGGTTTCTTATGTGATGCCTGAATGCAGTCACATCCTTATTCATCACCTCTTCTTCCCCATCACTTTCTCTGAGTACATTATGTTATATTAATGTAGGTTTGTGTTAAATTCGTTTATTTTTATCCGTGACCTGGATATCCTTGTCCAGAATTGTTCGTCAGATGGCTTATATATCACGTTATTTTTATTTCTGTTAATGCATATGAGGTTATGTCAATACGAGCATGAAGTGTGTTGTTGCCTGCTACTTGCAAGTACTCGTTTTGTGTGGGTATAATACTTGGACTGTCAAGTTGTAGAGAAGACCAGAAACTGAAGTTACTCGAGAGTAGGGAGACGCGGAAGATATTTGGGCCTAAGAAACAGTAAGTAGCGAGAAGCTGGAGAAAATTACGTAATGAGGAGCTTCATGATTGTTATTGCTCGCGAACTATTGTTGGGGTGTTGAAATGAAGGAAGATGGTATGGATGGGTTTACAGAACATTTGTGAGGAAACCTGAAGAAAGAGTTCAGTTGAACGACGTTATATAGATGGGACGACGACGACGACGACGATGATAATGATAATAATAATTCATGGAGTCTGATATACGTGTTTCTAGAGCTGCGACTGCCAGTACCAGGTTTTTTACAGCACACATCTCACATAACAATCCCTACACGCTGTCTCATTGAAACTTGTATTGTAATCCGTAGTATATCGGTCCCTCTTTACAATAATTCCTCATTCTCCATCTGAATTGAAGGGGAATAATATTAAAATGAATGTTAAAGGAATTATGCTGGGTTGTGTGAATTGAATTCATATGATGAAATAAGGGAGGATGAGATGGATGGCGCATGTGGTCCATAAGGAGGAGAAGAGAAATGAGTACAGGGTTTTGGTGGGGAAATCTGAAGGAAAGAGACCGCTTGGATGACCTACGTGTGGATGCTAAGGTAATATTAAAGTGGATCTTAAAGAAATTAGATGGTATGGCGCGGACATGTTAATTACATAATAGCGCCTGTTTGTTACCTAATGTATTATGTTGTGAGACTCATCCTCCGTACTTGTTTATCTAGACCAGTAACTACCTAGTGCTCGTATATGCATCTCAGCTATACCTACATGTAATTATACGATGCACCTTTATCGATGATATTAATAGGCCTATATGTCAATATATCTGATTTACTCTACATTTGCTTCAGTTATACAAATTATAGGACCATTACCGTCGCGCTAAGTTTATGGCGTACGTCATTAGCACCACTGTTATTCCTGCTGCATCAATCGCATTTATAACAAATGCGGCTTAGAATGGAGAAGAATGGCGAATTTTGGACTGGGAAGGATGTGGAAGAGTGCGGCCATGGACCACTTTAAGATTCTTTCAGATCAGGGCTGGCCAACTCCAACTCACACGAGGGCCACAAATACGGTCCTTGAGGGCCGCATGTTGCCCAGCCCTATATTAGATTATTTGCCTGCAAGTGCTTATAAAAACGAAGAATATGCTTTGTCAAGTGGCCCTGTCTCAGGGCCAGGATTCGAGTGATACCCGAATTCTTTTAGACGGCTGCCGAGATGGAACTTTAACGAAGACTTTCTTTCCCATCCTTCTCAATTCTTTATGACAAGTGGCCATACCTCATGACTTTGTCGCTAAGTAGCTGCATAGTTATATACAGCTATGTGAAGAAACATGAAATTCGGATTTTAACAGGCGAAGAATAGAGAGGCAAGAAAAGAGGCCTGCTTGGTATGTGACAGGTTCTCACAGCAGTGTTGCCCGTGATCTTCGCCTCTAATGTTGCGTTGTGTCTTCGGGTAAGTACGGAGCGATTCTCCGAAGGATCGTAGTGCCGTCATCGTCATGGTCAAGCAGTCTGAGAACAAACCCCACTCTTTCTGGACTGCGTGCACCTGAAGTTAAAGACACCACCATTCTTTTAAAAGTTGTGAGATACTCAACGGCATAGAAGACGTAAATCTACGCGGCAGTTTTTATGCAAACGTTGTACTCAAATCACCGCGCCACTTCTTATACCGCATGCAAAACGATATACTGGAGTAATGAACGACAATCGCTAAACGCCGGCGCTGCCATAAAGCGTCTTATTCACGGACAGACAGCGCTTACCGATTGCTGTAATAGGAAACCACTTTGTGCCTGTCCATTTGTTTGTGACACGCATAATTTCTTTCACAATAAAACATAACGAACGAATCGACTAGCTCTCCTTACTTCCCTCAAGGTTGTGTATTGGAGCTATAAATCACGCTTGAGATACTGATATATGTGTGATTTTCTTTCTTTGGTCAGACTTTCTCCTCCGTCTTGGACCGGAAGGACATGACGTATGAGGAGCACATGCAACTGTCAAGCGAACTCGAGTCGGTTGCGGGGATAAATTTATCTTTCAGCCTTCCATAGGATGTGGGAGGACTGATAAAGTACAGGTCTGTCTGTCAAGCCGCCCCCCTTCCACAGAAATCCAATATATAGACGTTTGTTTGTATATGTACCCTTGTTATACATACGTGCCCTAAGACACGAATCAAACATTCTGACCTCGATCTGTGACAGGGGTTACAGAACCCTCATTCTAGATATAAATGTACATTACTGTATCATATGTGTGTTTCAACCTATTAAAACTGTGGGAAAAATTATGTTTAATTAGCTTCTAGAGACAGGTATAAATTTCTCTCTTGTTTAAATTATAATTCTGAATCTGAATCCGTAAGGTACGAGTTCATGCTAGTCGGACATTCTTTTGTTTACGTTGATACTATTTTGTCTACACTCGCGTCACAACTTCGCTCAAGGAGTTTTCGCGTTACGACGGCTGGCAGCACAGCATTTGCAACTGTTTCATTTTGCCGTGAGTCGGGGTCCAGGCGTTGTAGTTTAGTTACGGTACTGCAATTAATATTAGGTTTATCGGAGCCTGAATGGCGTTTTTCTGTAGTGATTGGGCTGAAAGCTGGATGATCCGGGGTTCAAACCTTCCAAATCAGCTCTGTGGCTTACGCAGTCTACTACTCAGTGGGTACCGGGAGCTTTTAACCCTGGGGTAAGTGGCGGCGTGTAAGGTTCACACTGGTTTCTCCCTGGTGCCATGTTTCAAAATGAGTGGAGCTATGGCCACACTTACCCTGTCTGCCTTTATGGGGTGCGCAGGAGCAGCTTCACCTTTCTGTTAGAAGTTAGCTGACCGTACTTAAAACAGTGTGCTCGAAATGATTTCCATCGGCTCACAAACACGCATCAAATCTAATGTTATTCTATTTGTGCGTAATTTAGCGTTACTTCAGATAATGCTCAGTTAATACTTAATAATTGTTATATCTATTTGTTAAAACATTACATTGTTTTGAAGTTTTCTGAATTTACATCCTATAAAATTTTTGTTATTTTGTCCTCTTAACTGTAGCATTCAATCCTTCTCTGGGACTTTATTGCAGTAGCTTGTACTCGTATTTCATTATATCTCTCTGTTAGCACCATGTTTTACACCCGTACAGAAGTATCGGTGTATTCTTAACTTTTGAATCTCTCCTTGCTTTGCCTTAAGTCTTCTAACTGTGATCCCACTTGCTGCTTCGAACATGCACAATTTATGATCGGCATCACTATTATGCTAGCAACCAACGCTGCAGCCTAAGTACATGAAATACACAACCATTTCTAAGATATAATTATCCCGTTTGACCTCACAGATTTCTTAGTAATAAAGCCCATGATTTTGGTCTCATATGTTGAAAATATGAGATTACGTTTCTTATACAGTTGACTTAATTGAAACACAGGCCTCTGTAATTCATTTTCATAACCTTGTTTTTATATTCGATCTTCATCCTGTAAAATATATATGTATGTGTTCTAAGAGTCTGGTAGACCTGGAGTTACTAAGCCCGTACAGTTTTAGGATGTCGCCAGTATGGGGACAGAATGTATGGATAAGAAAGCGCTCCATTTTTTGTTGCTAATGTTAGTTTCTATTTGTTCTTGTAAGACAAATGTTTACAATAATCTTCGTGTTGTAAGATATGGCTGTAAAAATTTGTATAATATGTCGTCGGTATGCTTCCTTCTGTAATATCTCCCATTGTCTTATTGCATTGACTCGATCAAACCCTTATACAGATGACAATGTGCCTTTCAAGGTTGTTTCTTTATTTTCTAAAGTACGTGTTTGAAAGAAATATGCTTTCAAAACATGCATAAATGCTTGGTAAACCAACTTTGATCTTCTGCCTGGCATGTACTCCAGTGTATCATATTCTCTCTTTTGTAAAGGACTGCCACTTACCATGAAGATGGAATTGGCTTGTTACCCCGAAATATCGGTGGGAACCAACCGGACGATAATCTGAACTTCTAAATTCAAATTTCTATCCCTGTGAGGAATCTGAAACTTCAGTTTCAATATAAAATTATATCAATTTTCCATTATACTTCGTACGAGGTTAGCAAATCGGAAGCTCCAACGAACTGTATATAGCTGTGACATAGTACTTGAAGATAAACCGTACAGTATGAAATAACAGACGGAAATGAAACATTAGAAGGGGAATTGGCACTTCTAAGATTTCACCTCTTCTTATACAGAGGGCCAACACTGCTTTAAAATGGTTTAAGACCTAATTCGAGGGACTACAACTAGTTGCCATGTTGTGCCGGCAAGTTTGCAGGCACTGAGCAGCAACTTCACAGGTTTCTGCCCAAGGAATGACAGGAATCATTCGAACATATTTCCTCTGACAGTACGTGTATTATAACAGTGTAGGTTAATTTCCTGTTTCTCAATGTCCCTTGCGTCCTTCTTACATATTAGTGACATTTAAACCAAAAATTCAGAGTTACTTATAAGGCTGCGAATACCACTGTGCTAATAACATGTAAGTTATTAACAGTGTTTTCGCGTAACTACCTCGTAAAATCACGCACGCTGATCAGGACTTTTTCATCGTCACACTAAAATTGACACAAACACGCACCTTTGGGAAGCCACTTCGCATGGGAAAGGAAGCAGTTAGCTTCTGAAACGTTGTGTGTTTTGTTCAGCATAGTGTGACGATGGAAAGCGTCCTGGTGAATGTGAGCAACTTGATCACTGTGCTTGGTGGGACGTCTGGCGCCGTGGTATGTTCGGACACTGAACTTCTTTTTGCCAGTCTCGCTCGAAGCATGAATATGTATCGACATCTTTCTGTATCACTGTGTGTAGACAGATAAGGCAAAATAAGCGAAATTTATGTACCACTTGTGGTAAATTGCAAGACATAGAAGTTACTTAATCATAAACCGAAAGAAGTGTACAATTAGAGAGGCATAAGCATAGAAAATAGTCTACCACTATGACCGTTTATTATTAGTTGAGTTTCAAGTACATTCCTTTTGGATGTGATTGGTACCACCAGGTTTTTGCCGATGCACATCCCCTATATTGCTAATAACTACAGAAGAAATAGACTAATATTAAACTGAAACTTAATTTAAAAAGGTGTGTTTTGCTAGGTCGGTTCAGCTACTTAATATCCAGAGATGTATTTTAATTACGGACTTTTGCAAACAAGATTACAGTTTCGATAAATGTTATTGATTTCTTGATCTGCTGATTAACAACTGATTTTTTCAAGGGAGAACCTCTCTCCCAGTCTACGTTACTTACTGGTTTATTTACTTAAGTATGCTCCTTAATTAGCCAGTACTCCACCTGGGGAATTCTACGGAAGTGTTAGCGTATTAAATGGAAAGAAAACTGTGAATTGACAGGATTTAAAAATGTTAATACACGAAATGAGTGGTTGAAAGAGAATTCTTACACTTGTACTATAATTGTAACCATAAGAAGTACTTAATTTTATTAAATACTTAGTTTTTGTAAATAACCTCTTAAAGCCTAGCGGTAACTTTACATACCACCAAGTTTAACAGTAAAAAATTCTGCGTCGTGTCCACATTGCGTTTATGTGTTTTGTACGGATCTCAGAACAAACAGCAACTTTTGCCTTATAAAACATTAAGAGACTGGTTTTTATAACCGAAGTGGAGAGTGTTTACAGCGCGGTACGCACTGAGTCCTTATATGAAAGACAGACGCTTCGTCTTTAAAGGGATAATATTTAAAATTTCTGGTCGATCTCGGCAAACCTACTGCATATATTTTACAAAGATCGGAAACTTATTATGCCGTTTGGCAAATAAACTGTGCTTAAGAATTGCAAGTCTTGTGGGGCGTGACACTGTGTCGTTGAGAAAGTAGTTTCAGAAATTTCGATGGGCCTTATCCCCGTCATCTTCAGGGTAAAGCAGTCCAGTTTTGTTTTTCTTGGAGTGTCTGCCGCTGAAGATGAAGGCACTTCGATTCTTCGAAGAGGGTCGTGTACTGTTCACCCAGGGACACAGCGTCACTTGCAACAATACTTGCTTCGTTAGCAGCACCGCTGTGAGAACCTCATCTCTCAAGCACTATTTGCTTTGAGAAATATTACAGGCTTCATAAACTCAGTGTGTTAGGAACGTTCATGTAGCTGGTATATGTAAGTGCAACTGTTTGGAGGGATGGTGAAACAACTTTTTGTACGGTTTGCTGCAATAGTTCCTGTTGCGGGTCCCAGAAGACAGTTTCACGTGGGAGTACATATTACTGTTCACCAATCAACCATTCATTTTTTGATCAAATATAGATAATGTTAACTGCAATTTGATTGAATAATGCCAGTCATTATTAACCAAAGGTAATTTATTGTAGTAGTGCAGCATTGAGTAACAGATTACATGGGCTTGCAATTTGCCGTGAAAGGTAGATAGGTCTAGTGTTATTAATTGGGCAGTTGCCGTATGTCAGAAATAAACTTCCGTATGGACATCAATTAACATTGTGCTGTGATATTCAGTAGAGATAACAGACTAAAGCCTGTCCTCACTAAGACAGTATATTCTAGTGCCATATCTTGTGCATGGTACCCAAAATAGACAGTTGTAAGACCGTAGTGTGAGCAACACAAAGTCTGTT
Source organism: Coptotermes formosanus (assembly GCA_013340265.1). NCBI lineage: Eukaryota > Metazoa > Arthropoda > Insecta > Blattodea > Rhinotermitidae > Coptotermes > Coptotermes formosanus. The sequence goes on along the minus strand of BLKM01007982.1, from coordinate 116,675 downwards.
TCAGTATTAGTGCCAGCATATTCTTAAAAGGTCTAACATATTTACAAAACATGTCTGAATAATTGTGATATACGTCGGAGGAAATTCCATTAACCTTTTAAAGCCTAGCGGTAACTTTAGATACCACCAGGTTTAACATTAAAAAATTCTACGTGGTGCCCACATTGCGTTTATGTGTTTTGTACGGATCTCAGAACAAACAGCAACTTTTGCCTTATAAAACATTAAGAGATTGGTTTTTATAACCGAAGTGGAGAGTGTTTACAGCGCGGTACGCACTGAGTCCTTATATAATACAGATCCGCTTCGTCTTTAAAGGGTTAATGCGTTATATTGTGTATTCTGTCTTTCTAATGTGAAAAATTTTAATATAACGAGTAAAACTGATCAAGTTTAAACATCTTAATAAACAGTAACCAGAGCCATTAAGAAGAAACCTTCTGGAGAAGCTGAGGATATCTCAGTTTCTCTAGAAATCGCCTGTTATGATACGCAACCGACATATTCATTACCGTGTTCAAAAGAGTTCGCCATATTCTTAACCACATCCTGAAGAGGCAATCAAATATGCTGTACGTTTAGAGACTTTCTGATATCTTCCTCCAGTATATATCTACATTTCCCACATGGCGTCTTTTTGTCAGGCTTCCCGATCAAATTACTGCATGCAGTAAACATTCTTCTTGACTTCACAAGTCTAAAATTTAGTGTAATGAAATTAATCGAGTAATTCCGTACAGAACAGTGACCATATTTGCCTACAGAAGAGACATCGACATTTACAGATCTGTTAACTTACACTAACGGAACGGTGTTTTATATTATGTATCTGAAGAATTTTAGAGTACGTATATTTTCTGCTTGCGTTTAATTTGTCGGGCATGAAGTGGAAGTTTTGCTGCGTCGCCATGTTTGTGATGGTTGACTTAAAAACGACAGTTCTTACGTGGTATGCATGTATGTATGTATGTATGTATGTATGTATGTATGTATGTATGTGTGTGTGCATGTATATGTATGTATGTATGTATGTAGGTATGTATGTGTATGTATGTATGTATGTATGTATGTATGTAGGTATGTAGGTAGGTAGGTAGGTAGGTAGGTAGGTAGGTAGGCAGGTAGGCAGGCAGGTAGGTAGGTAGGTAGGTAGGTAGGTAGGTAGGTAGGTAGGTAGGTATGGTATGGTATGGTAATAAGCTACAGTCGGTTGGTTGGTTGGTTGGTTGGTTGGTTGGTTGGTTGGTCGGTCGGTTCGTTCGTTCTTTCGTTCGTTCGTTCGTTCTTTCCTTCTTTCGTTCATTGGTTGGTTCGTTGTTTGTTTGTTTGTTTGTTTTCGATAAGTTTATAATCTCCCTTCCATACCTGAAGGAGATTTTTACGCGTGTAATTCTAGTGGTTCTTTATCGCCATGAAAGCAAATACGAAGAAATATTTCATACGCCTAGAGTATTGTTATTTTACCGTCAACAAAAAAGGGCACAATAAATGTCGCACATTCGTGGCTGGTCTTTTATTGTTTATAATTTTCGGTCCCTAAATAATGGGTCATATTTCATCCCTTTCATCCGCTGTTTTGTTACTGATTGCAGAAAGCTGTACATTCTGCATGGTGGTGCCCTCTAATGACGCTGCATTCAGGTGAGCGTTGGTCAAAATCCTTCAGCTGTTACGAAATTTGAAAGCCTCGGTAGACACACATAGCTTACTTCGTTACGTTCTTCCCTTAAGTAAGTAAAGTGGTCTAAGAATAGAAAGTATTTTAAAACAATATGCAATCATCGTACCTACCACGAAAGCAGCTTCATTATCGGGAATGTAAGAATTTATACGAGAAACGAGGTTTTCTAATTTTTCTTATCTGCTTTCACAAAGAAAACTTTTGAAGCTGTGATGCGGATGTTTGTATGTTGCATGTATGAGTTTAAGGAAAAGAGAGGATACTGGAATTTGAAAGAGGAAGCACTAGATTGCACTCTGTGAAGGACTCGCTTCAGAAGAAGCTATGGACCTGTGGCAAGACAGGCTACAGAAGAAATGACTGTGTGTGTGTGTGGGGGGGGGGGGGGGGAGAGGGGGCCCTCAGCTTATCGCATTTATTAACTTCACAGCATTTTGTTGGTGTAAAGCTTCGAAATATTATCTTGTCTGTCACGAATAAACATGTGCTTTCGACTTCGAGTTCATTATTGTGCGACTCCACGACATACAAGTATTCGAACAATGATCTCCCGTTTAAGTGCCAAATGCACGGTGCCTCTTTCATTATACTCAGACTTGCTAATATAATCAGCAGTTCTTGCCACACATCGATTCTGCTGCACGTTGTTGGTAATTTGAGAAGCACTTTGACAAACACGACCTTTTTGAAGTTTGCTTTACACGTACATTCAGGTTATTCGACCCGAGGTCACGTAGTTAAGACTTCATGGTCAGGTTTGAACCGCAGATATTTATGGAAAGAAATGCAAAATGACTAAGTGAATTCGCGTTGGCCGATCCCAGTGACTGCGCGGTCTGAGGCGTAGGTCTGCGGCCGAGCGCTTGCTGGGATCGTGGGTTCGGATCCCACAAGGGGCATGGATGTTTGTCTTGTACAGTGTTTGTGTTATCAGGTAGAGGTCTTTGCGACGGGCCGATCCCTCATCCAGAGGAGTCCTACCGACTGTGGTGTGTGTCTGAATGTGATCAAGTGAAAATAAACAACCTCGACACCTACTGTGAGTAGGCAGAAGAGGTAAGGACTACGAACGAACGAATTCCCGTTGAAAATTCAAAGAAAATCTCGTAATTTCTGTTAAAATTATGTTGTTATTTTTGGTACAAGAATGTAGTTGTCCAACTGCAAGTAGATAAAATTTGACGTAAGACTTGTGAACGAAGATGTCGGATGTCAGTATGTACCCGTCACAAGTGAAAGGGAGGTCAGTTGAGAAATATTTAACCAGGAAAAGTGAGGAAATTGGAATTTTATTCTGACCGATACTTTTAGATTGAAAAATCTGAGGAAGTTTTGCACTTCTCCGTAGAAGTCACTTTCAAGCTGTTTTTGTGAGGATAGTAACAGTTTAAGCCTGTTTTACGTGCTGACGTATTGCTAAGATGCTCAGCGTGTTTTACAATCACACATCTTTTGTTTTAACTCTGAAGATGTATAGTAAATTTGAGAACATGCATTCTGAAAAAACGGATCAAAATAAAGAATTTTTGAAAGTTATATTCCCCACTCGCTAGTTAGCACAAATCACAGATATGGTTTACCCTACATAAAACATCTCAACCATGTGGGTTGCTAAAGGGAAACCACGTTCCAAATTAATGCACTTAAATGGATTCTTTATCTACTCTAGAGGAAAAACTAACCCTCTCACAAAACAAAATTCCCACTAGAACGTAACGACCATTACCTTTCCACAGCCGGAATTCCTTTCAGGGAAGCATCATTTGCAGAAAATGTTACCTCCGCTAGCCATTAAAACTACACAAGAGGGCTGCTGACCAACAACCCCTCCCGCATTCACTATTTTCTCCTGCTTTGGAGCAGCACGATTTTTTGCTTAACGAGATGCAAACACTCACCCTTCAGAATTCTTTAACTTACGCATAGTTATCGTTCAGAGCCTCCCTTTTCATTTCGTCCCCCTGTATCCTCCTTTAAAATCATAAGGACAGCCCTGATATATTTAAACAATAAATCATATGCGAGATATATCCCCCCCCACATCCTATGATGTTAATGTCTTTCTGCTAATTAAAGTACGTCTTAATATTTACCCACTCACGTTTATGAGGTTGTCAGTAATAGAACTAATCATACACGTGTTAAATGTTTTTGGTGGTTATGTGAATATCATGGGCGTGGTTTGTCCTAGACACGAGGTTGCACGTGTTAAGCACTGATGTGTGTGTGTGAACCTACTGAAAATCTTCAGGCGTTGTCTTTATAAGACACAAGGATTATATGTGTTATATTTTATAAATTATATGTCGGAAAACGCACGTTACGTGTAATGATACCTGTAAGAAATTATTTACAATTGGAAGTGTTTTCTTACAAATTTCAGGTAAGCATTAATCATCACTTCATTGTGTGCAGAGACGTGTGTTTGTGGTCTACCTATTTTGTCCAACCTAGTTTCAGAGTCATATGTTTTACTGCCAAAAATTCCAACTCACGAATTAGCAAAATCACTGAGTTCACGTAGCAGTCGGCATTAATTGAAATTATGTTCGGCGCGATATTTAGATAAAGAAGCTTTAAAGGGTTTTATACTTAATAATATTGGGAAAGGCTTATGGACGGACTAGGAGTTCACACCTGGCATAAAACGGTATATTGCCTTTCGGAGCTTCCGATTTCTTTATGTGAAATCCGTATATTTGCAGTGACGAAAGGTGATTGGTGATGAGAGATCAGCCGAGGCCTTTTTCACGATACTGTTCCGGAAATTTCAAAGATAGACTCAGAGAAATACGCAGTGTCTTTGATAAGAACAGTCAGGGAAAAGGAACTTACGGTTTGTCGTTGAGGTGCATCTACTGCGAGAAAGACGCATGTTACAACTTCCAGAATGTTTCTTCCTTTTCGTTTCCACGAAACAAGGTTACAACATGTTATAAAGAAATATTGTTTTCATCCTCGTGAATAACCTTCACATGTTCTGATATTTTGTGTTACGTAGCGGAATGAAAGATAAAATCACCGTGGCAATATGAGGGTATTCCCAGTTGTAGTCTGTAGAAGCACGTGCGAAGAACTGAACTCGACTTTTACTGTTCTGGTACTTCGATACTGGAAGTGGAATAAGGAGAACGGAGACGTGAGAAGATAAAGGAAGACGGGATGATAAATTGCATGCACACATTCATACAGAACTACAATGCGGGAACCTGAGAATGAAGTTTATTATACCTGAGTTCTTCTCCCTATCTACCTTGCAGAAATCCAATGTCGGTGCCGTCACGACACAGCAGACTAAAAGCCTGCGACTCGTGAATACTGGAGAAAGTATTCAGCCTGAAGCTATTTAATTCTGTGATAAACTGAAGAAGGAACGTGAATTAATGACCTGCAAAAATAAACGTACAATTAATCAACATCAGTGACAATGTCATTGGATAAAGTTTCTCTGCACTATAGCAAATGAGTATCCAGCTTCATGGTCTGGCCAACTTTACTTTCAGTAACACTTATTCTCCTTTTTTATGACCAGTATGTCGTTTTGGAGTTGAATCATGGGAGAAGTTCTAACGACTCTTCCAGGAATTGCAGGCTGCACCCAAAATTCAAAACTGGGTACCTTAAAAGTCACAATAAGCACGTGTGGTAATCCGCATTTTATGTCCTACTTTCTACAGTTTGCGTCTTAAGGCATTATTCATAGCAGACATGAATATTGTTGGATAATAAACATGCAGATATTAACGAAACAGTATTGTGGATAAGGCCTTGTATAAAGTGTCGTTTAGGTGCGTGCTTCAAAGTACGAGAAAGTACTAAAATTCTTATGCTGTAGATTTGTTATCGGCGTTACACCGAGGTATCTTTTACCAACATGAATTATGAGTTCCATGCGTTCAACGACGTCCGCTGTATTCTTAATGTACCTGGAAGACAACTCGTTTAGTATCCTGTTTAAACGCGCTTTCGTGTCACGAGGCATACCTAGAACAGACGCGTATTTGCACCTATTTGTCATTTTCGCAGTAAAGTAGTTAAAACTTCAACATTCCTTATGTCTAGAGCTACCCAGTGCAGTGCCAGGACACGCAAATGCATCTTTAGTATCGCAGAGGGCCTCAGAACTCCCCATTTGTGGAACGATTCTAAAGCGAAATACATACATTAAATGCCATTGACTTCACTTTTTTTATTATGACGTAGTCGTCATTTCATCAGACAGTAATTACCGTTGCTTATGTTCTACGCAGGAGAGAAAACAGTAATGTCCTATATTGAAAATTATAATTTAAAAGAACACATTAATTTTAATACATAGTTACGTCAAGAAATGGAGAGTGCTACAACTAACGCTAACAGAGTCGTACTGATTGTTTTACCAAAAGTTAGCAGTGACTTTGTGACTTTGTAACGTCTGTATGAGTCGATGACAGTACGTGTTGTTGCTCATTTAGTTAATGGTAAAGTTTCTGAAGTTATGGACTGTGAGTTGGCTAGAGCAAATAAGTGTGATGTTTTATTCAGATTCCAGAGGAGTTGCACATTCTTTGACCCGGATGTACAGTATTGTGTTTCTTGTCAGTGTCAAAATAAGTAGCATCTAGAAATCTTTCTTTTAAATGAAGTGTGAAACTCAACAGATAAAAATATCTGATGGAATTTGTAGTAAACCAAAAATTCTGATAAATTATGCAGTTCTGATAAAATGACGAGCCAGCCTTCTAATTTTAGAGTTCAGATTGCGTTATTTACTTGTTTGTTCACACACTTGCAGTCTTCTTCTAAAGTAATGTTCGATGTAATGTACGTAGTGTATATCAGCTTACCTTCTTTCTATGGCGAGTGGAAGAATATATGTACAGAACAGGAGAGTGTGAACTTTCTATTTTAGCTTAAAGCTAATTGTACTATTTTCAGACCCGTTTATTTCGTAGGTTTAATGCTATGATTAAAAAAAAATTTCACTCGGAAGTGTAAATCCCACGAATTTCGTGATCATGACGCAATACAGACTCATGTGAGACGCTTCTGTCGTATGCTCGTGTGAACTTCTTAACAGTACAATTCGCACTTCAAACAGGTGTCCCGCTGCTCTGTTTTCAGGTAAACTCCATCACTTCCAATCAATATTTTATACACTTTTATAGAACTGAATACACGATGACGGACATTTTGTTATTACACTTAAACAATACATGACAAGTCAAAAACTCCAAAGAGTTATTTCGTTTTTTCTTCAGTGCTGCTGATTAACAAATTTGAATATTTCTTCCAGTGTTATTTCGATTTACGCTCATCCCGAACAGACGAATTCTGGTGACTTAACGTAGTATATAAATGTCAGAACACTGTGCCGTGTACTCCTCGCAGTGCTGTTCATGTGTTATCTCCGCTGTCTCTTTTTACCGTCAGAAATTCAAATACGTTTCATCCAGTTTTCTCTGCTCATACTTGTAGATTATGTGTCCACTATTCTAGCGTATACGTCTCGGATTATTTATAACTTCTTTGTCACCCATAATTCTTGAAATCCTCTCAGCTTGAGAACCGTAAATAAGTACAGAATTAAGGAGCGATAATCCGCAGGAAAATGAAGTGTAGACTACTGGATTTAGCAGTCGTAAATTTTAAAATTACCTGAACAGTAGCAGCAGAGTGAGACAGTATTATTCAAATAACGGTCGTCATAAGGCTGTACTTTCCCTGTTGTGGCAGACCTGACAAATCTGATGTAATCAGAATTTTTACTGCTGTAAATTTCACAGTTCTTAATTTTTATTGCTTGTAGTTTTGAATTATAATTATTGCTATTTTCATTTAATGTACCAACTAAATACACTTACAGTATATATGACATTATAGCCACTTCACTCCGACATGTTTCAGCATGACAATGCCATCTTCAAGCAGTACATACTAAGCTTAAAACCATTTTTATTGGAATGGGTTACATCTGTGAGATTCAAAACCTTCGATGCACCTTGCAGTTGATAGCTGTTTTATATGTACAAAATATGTGATTTTTGTATTGTATTATTGACATATACGTATAAGTCATATTGTAAAACATTTAAATATAAAATATTCAAAATATGTAACATATAATTAGAGACATTATTCTTCTAAGTCGTTGGCGGGTGTATCCAAACACCTGCTGCAGTCCTCGGTCCAATGCGGACCGTTACCCTGTATGACATGCGGTGTGCTTTGTACAGGTGGCAACTGAGTAAACTGTTTAATTATCGCTGTACACACCATATGGTTAAAAGATTTGACATAAAGTAAGGGTCATAAATTCAGGCTGCAATATTGTCGCTGTGTATAAATGGCGACAGACAGTTATGGACAAAAATGCTGTACCCCTAAAAGAAAGCAAGGAACTTGATTCTTAGAGCAGATCTTTTAAAAGGTATAAGATAAAATTGACCCTGTGGTTCATTAGGCACGACACTATGACGTATGGAGCAGTGAAGGTGGTGCTGCACATATTCTTGTTCTCAGCACTAGGTTGTTGTGAATGTTGATTTTGAATGAAAATAAGCCTTGTGTCAAGCGCACATTGACAGTAAACCAGTTTGATTTTATGCTACTGTTATGAAAATGGCTTAATGTATATAAAGTTGACTGCCTTCAGTATTTTTTGTGTCTTTTTGCAACAGAAGTCTTTAATTCACTCGATCCGTTACTAGAGATCCACGTGGATAAATAAAGTGTTCGTGACAAGTACAAGTTTAAACCTGTCACACCGTGCGGCATGCAAGTTACAGGTGAACTTACCAACAGCCTTTAGCATGTTCGTCAAATTTGCAACAGTGACACGCTCGTGTGTAGGCGTCACAGAATTCAGTCTGATGCAACACTATGCCGGACGCCGCGTAGTGTGATGGCGTGTAATGTGATACCAAGATAACACCACGGGGTGTACTTACATGGGCCAGAAGTGTAACATTAGTGACAGTTACACTTTCGTCTTAATACAAGTATAGACGTGTGTAATTTGCAACACATGGATCAGTGTCACATCAACTGAAAATATATTCGCAATTCATAATCGTAAGTTCTTAGTACACATGATCGTAACATGTTGAAAGTATGTAATGGATATGAGATTGTAAAACTAATATATGTTAAGGGATGAAGCGAAACTGGGCAGGCTGTTGTGTTAGTAACGTGACACGTAGATGTTAAAAATGCAACGGCAGTAACCTCTATGTCTTTCATCTAATATTGATTAATATGATAAAGACTCTTGATTATTTTATGTGTGACTGAAGTATAACCTTAAACGTTAAACAGGTTTTGCGTCCAGTTTACTTTCGGCACTAAATAGTTGCTTACAACAAGATATATTTATTTAACATCCACCCTGCACCTAGGTTAAGAATGAATTGAGCCGTACCTCTGCTCTCCCTATATGCCTTCATGGCTTGGATTGGGACAAATTTACTTTTAATCTGTTTATTTAACGGTCCATAAAATGTAATCAGAAACGCAGTGAAAATTTTATGTTACAATAAAAAGAGGTTATAATTATTTTAATTTGGAACGCATGTTTGTTACTCATAGGCCTATAGAGCAAGGGGCACGAAACTGCGAATTTTAAGACCGTTCAACATGATTTGTAAGCGGCTTCGACCGAATTTCAGAAGTCCAGCCCCACCTCAGCATTGATAAGGAGCTGGATTCTTCTGCCATTTTACTGGAATAGTTGCCGAGTTGGAAGATATATGCGACACGGAGGCAGCCCACTGCCGTAGTTTCATCAGGCAGTTATCTGCATTGGGGGTGATATATTGGTACGTCGAGGAAACTATTAGAGTGCTGTTATCCTGCTTATTGTGCTTTGCGTTACAAGGGGTTAGGTGTTTTAGGAGATGATTATTAAAAAGTGAATCCGCTGTTGACGTTTGAGCCTGATTTCTTTCAATCCGTGCGGGAAACAGAAGATAGTGTTTACATAATAAATCCATTTTTCTAGATGGGAGGACAAGAATACGAAGCGATGGATGCGTTTCTTGATATACATCTTGCGTCACAAGTTACTCACACTGATTTTTCTATCCTCCCGCTGCTTTAATAGCTTGTGGAAATTGCATATTTTTCGTCCTACGGAATTTACTTTCAAGTATGTGTGTCACAGCTTACAGTCATACACAATCAAAGTAAGTTTCTAAAAATTTATTTAGGCAGCAAGTTTCGGCTTGGTATAAGCCATTACCAGGCCTTTTCTTATAAGAACTTTCAGTAAAAACTTTGATTACAAACAGGTGTGAAATCTTGCCCTTTACGAAGTTCCTAATAAACACTAGAAAAAAAATACTATAGGTTTTAGAAAAGTGTATACAATGAAAAGTGATGATGAGTAATATAAGTAAGAATCTGTTTAAAAAACCATCGGTAGACAGTACGTTTTCAGTATGTGTATATATGCCGGATTGTATTCAATTTGGAGGCACGAAATATCGTACATATTCGAAGTTTGTTCCGTATAATAGTCGGTGAAGAGTGAAGTATTCGAACTTATGGACTCCGAAGAAAATATTAGTGACATTTTCAGGTTATTTTTAATCTCCTTCGCATTAATAGTGTTCGTAAGCACTGATATACTCGTATATTTTCATGTGATGGCTTATGTCAAGCCGAAACTTGTCACCTAAATAAAATTTTAAAAACTTACTTTGATTGTGTATGACTCTATGCTGTGAAATATGTACTTGATCGATAACACAATGGGCTGGATGATATTAAGAATTTATTTCCATTGTTAATATTTTACAATCTCTGCAACACATTTTGACAAGTGTTCCCAGCAGAAACCATACAAGTGTGTGCACTACGTCGCGGAGCACATACTTTGCAGTCTTGCTCAGCTCTTGTGTAAATTACTGTTTATGGCAAGAATTACACTGATAATGCTGTTCCTGGTGGTCGCGTAGCGTTATGTGAGAGCAGTCTTTGGGTAAATTCACGCTGGACTGCGTGTATGAAACTGCTTGTGGCATGAACGTGCGTGTTCATTTGGCCGTATAATTATAAGGAGCTTCGCGCCAAATATTTTGGGGGAGACTGGCACTGCGTCTGCGGAACCTTGTTTACCTCGTATGAATGTCGAGTAGTGAACAGGTTACAAGAAGCCTTAATTTAATTAATTACTTAATACCGTATTTAATTACAATATAAATTCAGATACGAAGACCTGGATGAAATTCAGAAATAGAATGTAATTTAAACTTGGCTGCATATTGTAATGTAATATTTCAGTTCAGTTTCTGTCGTGTTATTTGATATACACCGTTCTGTTATTATAAACATTGCAGCTTGCTTCTGATATATCCTCATCATCCTTCCTGGAAACTGGTAAACTGTTATTGCAATTTCAATCGATGTGTAGTCATATAAATAGAAAATACATATAATAGATACAATTATTTTAAAAGATATCAGAGGGAAGCAACTTTTATTAAAATTGATGTGAAATTTTATCGGAGTATCTCCATTGTAGGTAAGAAATTATGGACTTTATATGAAACTGATACCTTGAATATTTCAGTCTTATTGTTTTATATATATTTTACACACATGGCACTTTAAACACGAAATTTACTGAACGAATACATGTGTAATGTTTTTAAAAATCCCTGATGATGTTTCGATCTTAGAGCCGAAACAAGTCGCCAGCAAACGTTTGCAGTTTACTTGTTGTGTGTGTGATTGATAACTGAATAAATACACGTTTGTGATCTGATACACCAACGGGGATGTCCCATATATCAAGATTAGCAGTGGAATTGCTGCTCAGTCTCGTGGTCACCAGCGATATGTCATCCAGCGCGAGACACTTTCCCGGGCAGGCAACAGGTGACGACAAGCAGAAAGTCTGCTACAGTTGGTGGATCTTCGCCTCTTACAAGCAAACCTCAACTTGCACGAGATCAGCACACTTCCTACACAATACGAAAACCGACGCTTTTTCTTCTTTCGTTTAGACTCTGCGTAGAAGTCACTTGGCTTGTCATTGTGTGACACAGTACTAGAATTACATGCGAAGCTTATCTGCAGAACTTCATGTATCTCAGGCATGAAAAGTCTATAGAACTTCACATAAGAGAAGCGGCAATTTTTTTACAACGGTTAAAGAAGAAATTGCTTTTTTCTGGCCTTTATAGCTGCCAAAGAAAAGTAACGTCAAGTGTAAATTAAAGCAACTCGTTTATTTAGGAATTTTCTTTCGCGAATCTGTTTTGATATTATGTCGATATGGATCAACCTGTCTATTGACAAAAAATAAATTGCATCCGCTTGTGTAGAAATGCGGAGAGATAAGCGAAATACGTCTGCAGTAATATAATACCAGAAAATAATCCGCATATTATTTGTAGCGTCCAACTTTCCGCTGTCGTGTCCTTACTGTTAATTTCGTAACCATTACGGAAGGTATCGGACTGTATTATATAACGGCTATATTCGAACTGAAATTTCTTTAACAAGAGACGCTTTCATTAAGTAGGATTATAGCTCACTGAATAATATACCTTTCATGCAATAAACTGTACTATAACTGCGTTTGAACGCATTGACTGCACGGACTTTTCCCCACCGTATGTATTTTAACACACAACGTGCCGGGAAGAGGACCGGTCCCCAAATTGAGGCTTGCTTCTGCCAAAACAAATGCTACCATATAATGTTTATGGACAGTGTGAATAATTTACATTGTAAGTAATTATTATGTTGTTAGAAGGAAGCCTGAACACAGGATTGATCTTGGCCCCTACATGTCGTGTGTTAAATTGCAGTGCATTCGATGGAAGCAGTTCTTAACACAATGAGTTCAGGTGACTTACACCACCATAATTGTGGCTGTTGATACAGCGTATATTTACAGTGTAGGACTTGAGGTTTACGTGTCAGCGGCAGACGTAACTTGCCTCTTCCTTGCCACTGCTTATTCGAGTAAGAATAAGTACACTGGTATTTATTACTTGAAATATGTGATTAAACCAAAGACAATAATAGAGGCTGTGCGTTCAGCCATGTGGTAGTGATAAGAAGTTTGTGCAAAGTTCCAGTCGGATAATCTAAGGGCTATGCGTATATGGTAGGATAATACTAAAACGGGTGATTTTTTTCGAGTGTGAAATGGAGTTATCTAGTTCTGAATTGTGACAGTTGGTGGGATTTTGTAGACACGACAGTGTAATCGTGTGATATTGTGACACGATAGTGGACAGCTGATTGCTATCACTTGCGAACGGGTCTTTTATTGTCCGAGAAACATTCTCATTCTCGAGAAATTCATTGCTGTAAGAACTGTAGCTATTAAGGAAGTCGTTTATGCTAAATACAGTCAGGGGGAGATGAACTCGTCTTTCTGGAATTGAACTCCGTTTATTCGCAAGTTTACGTCATTCATTTCTGGATCTGAGATTTGTAAATCCCGTCAGAAGTGACAAGCAGCGTAATTGTTTATTCATGGTTGCTCTGAAGACGCACTTCTAAGACCGTGTCCAATGCGTCATGTTGATCAACGGCGTATGCCTCCTGTTAAATGTATATACATCCTTCTGCCGAGTCAGCTGTTTGCCGAACGGGTTAATTATACCAGGGGCACGCGGTGGCCCAGTTGGTTGAGACCTTGCGCTAAAAGCCGGAAGGTCACGGGTTCGATTCCCTGTGGTGTCATTGGAATTTTTCATTGACTCAGCCTCTAACAGAAATGAGTACCAGGCGTTAACTAGAACAAACCAACAAGTATGCACAAAATTCACAAGGTTATATTTACATTGACATTATCCCTACATGTTTCAATGGACACGCCATCATCTTCATGGGATACAAAGTGTTAGAGGTACCAAAGCATCAAGAAGTGTAAATTCTTCCTACATGCATCAAACCTGGTCTGTAATAAAAATCTTAGAAACGAACAGCATATTAATGTAACGTTAATTAACTATTCTCTATTACGTAGTTTTTGTACTGAAACCAGGAGTATTTCCTGGGGCGTAAAGGCGACCGGTGCATAGGGCTGACAACCTTACCACCTTCATGTGCCGACTGTCTTCAAATCTGGGAGCCTCAACCTAGTGGAACCCTCAGGGCCTGTCCAGGCCTGTACAGGGATTGCTTTACCTTTTCTTACATAGTACCGTTAAACTAATGTAAGTTTTTGTGCAGTAAAGGATAGAATTTGGTCCAAAATACGTTAGTAATGTGTTAATAATAATAATAAAGATAACGTAATTTTAAACAACTGTGGGTGAACTGTTTTGTTCATATAATCATTTCATATTTTACTTCAACATGATGTTTTTAGTATACATTTTCAAGAGAATGTGTTTGACCAGCGGACGTAAGATACCTAATGATTTCGTATGATTTTATGTTCTCAGCAGTCGATAAGAGGCTTACTCGGAGTGTGTTCTTTGCGCTGCAAAATACAGACAAACCTCACCCAGGCATCACTGTCAATTGGTCTGCTTTGGCCCGTGTATGAATAGAGGACAGCGAAGCGGTGAGTGTTCTGCACTTCACAAAACAAAGGAGTCGTTCTCTCATAGTCATTGAAACGTTTATTAATATCAGAGTAGCGAGGAATTAATTTGCACGAAAGCCATTGCATGTTAGTAGTTGTTCGGTAACATGTTAAAAGCTTGATAAAGTGTAACAACCTATGCCTTGCACGTTCCTGTACATAGCACAGAAAATGTGTAGACAGATAGCGGGAGAGTTTTGCCCGTCTCTAAGTTTTCCTAGGCTTGTCTTGAAATTAAGTCGTAGTTTATAGCACAGACCTTTTGCAGAAACATAACACTCACGCAGTTTGTCACAAATTGAATTTAAATATACCTTACCATTTGCACAAAATCACATAAATGCTTCCTATCCTGAGCCAGTTTAATACATTCCACACTCGCTTAACCCCCCTTCCCCCTCCTAACGCCGACGCTGTTACGATTTAAACAGGTATTGAAGTTTCTTTCCCCTTCCAGAACTGACAGTATTTCTGGAGTAACGCTGGGAGACTTCGAAATGCGTAACCATTTAAAATAAGTGAACGTAAGTTGATTAATTAATTAAATTCCATCACTGAGTTAGAACTAGTTTATAATATCTGTGTCTTATGTAAGTCGTGTGTTAGGGAGTTATTCAGCAAGTGGAGTTGTGACGTATGCAGTAACCAGTGAAAATGTAAGGGTGATAAAGCACTCAAAATATTCATGTCAAATGGTACTGAATGGAGTGGTTATCCTTCAGATTTTCTTTAAACAGTTACTGAATAATGAATTAGAGTATTTTTTCTGAAAATATTACGAATTTTGTCAAAAAATTGTAACTTAAAATTACGTTATTGTGTGTTCTCAAAAGACGACTCCGAGGATATCATATACGTTGTAATCTCGCTCGTTCCCACAGAGACGTGTTCTCCCTTATTTTCGAGGACAAAACTTGGTGCACCTGCTTGTTACGCTCTGAAATAGTCATCTGACTTTCATGTCAGATATTCCACCTGAGCTCACACTGACATTCTAGACGTAACTTGAAGAACACTACTATGCCATTTGATATTTTACGTACAAACGCAATATCATACACTGGTGGGGTGGACTGCGAAAGAAGAGAAAGCGAAACGGAGGGATTTACTTTCCCTTTTATTCATAAATATACACAGAATGGTCTTTTCTCATACATGCGAAAGTTCTGCTCAATCGAATATACATTCAGCATATGTCTCGATAGACGCTGTTCCCCTATTCACCTTGCCAATAAAGAGGCAGGGGGTTTTGGAGAAGCGGAAATCTGACGCTGCTCTGCAGGGCGAGTTCACAACAGTAAGCATGATGAAAGGTCCATTTTCAGTCCCAGCTTCAACCACTGCATGAATATGTTTCGATTATACGGAAGCCAATTTTCAATATACGTGTTCAGGGTATAGGAACTCTAAGAAATCGCGTAAAGCCTGCACGTATTTTAAAATTCGTACTGTTTTCTAAAGGGGATAACGATATGAAACGGCTCCCTAAAAGCGGAAAGTCTGCTGTGGTGAAATATAACTGAAGATATGGGTTCGGGCATTTGCCATTAAAATTGGCAGTAGATTTGTTTTCTCGGTAATATTAACAAGCCAATATCCTCTTCACACGGAATATACCGATTTGCCTGTTGGGTGTTAAGATGGATTCAACATATCGAAGATTCAGTTTTGTCAATGATAGATTACGTACGGTGTCAGCAAAGAAATAGACCTTTCATCATTCCACCCGCCTTCCGTATCGTCAGTTCTTAGTCAGCGTGAAATTTTCTCATTCTTCTGCTTTCTGGAATCTTAAGACAAATTTGTTTTGGTGTTTATGAATTCAACATTCCGTGCGTGTATTAGATCAACCAAAGTAGCGAAATTTAAACAATTAGAATTTCTCGTAGGTAGGTGTAATATATTCATTTATTTTTGTTTTGCAGAAAAAGATGTAAGTGTATGCCACACACACACACACACACACACACACACACACACGCACACGCACACGCACACACACACACACACACACACACACAAGTGCGCGCGCGTGTGTGTGAGGTACATTTGATTCGTCACTAATATGCGGCAAAAGTCCATAATATA
The DNA here is from genome assembly GCA_013340265.1 of Coptotermes formosanus. Lineage (NCBI taxonomy): Eukaryota > Metazoa > Arthropoda > Insecta > Blattodea > Rhinotermitidae > Coptotermes > Coptotermes formosanus. Next base: position 100,374 of record BLKM01007982.1, on the reverse strand, counting down.
AAGGCACCTAACAAATGTTATGGCAATGTGGCAGCATTTACATATTTTGAAACAGTAACAAATAACAACTGTATTCCCGAAGCAGTTGAAAACGGACTACATTCTAGGAACGCCTGCTAACCGTACAGTTCAGAATCTTCCAAGTCTGCTCTCAAAAATCGTGAATATTCAAGACATGTAAGATGCAAATCAGAAAGGAAGGTACTGTAAACCGACTTCATTTATATTGCATGTAAGTTCCGGTTCAATGCATGCTGCATTTGCAATATCAAATTTAGACATAGAAGACGATTTGTACGTCGATAATATCGGAGTTCGCTTCCCCTCCATGCAGCGTATTGCAAAAATAGAAGCTGCTGGAATTATTCGTGTATTTAAAATACCTTCGTGGATGTTTTTTGTGAAAAGTTTTGTAATAACTAAGTTCAAGTGGTGGTGAGTCGTGAGGCTTAGCACAAATCAGGTATTCAAGGGACGAGGTAGATTGACTTCGTCTGTATTTAAGAAATAATAGTGCGGAGTTGAGTGTCTCTTCTATAGCATGAAGTCTCCATTCAGTTCATATGTTATCTGTGCATTGAATCGTACCAATTCTGCATCCTCCTTCCGTCCCTCCCTCCCCTTACCCTTTATATGTCAGAAGGCAGAAATGTATACAAATTACTGTAGAATATGAATCAATAACCTCTTTTAATACTTAAGTGGTTCTTGCTGTGAAAGAAAGGGTGGCAATTATTAATCCCTAGTGAATTTTTATAACTAAGACAAAAAACGTGATTTTCCACTCAATCTGATAAACTACTATACGTTCGAACCCACAAGGAACTATGTTTTTCAGAACTCTGGAGCAAGGAACCATACATCGTACAACATCCATTAAGTTCTAAATATCTTACCACGAGGAAGAAATTTGCATGGGCTACTCTTTTTAAAATATTCTAGCTTCTCAAAGTGCTCGTCTTTAGTATGAAATGGCTGGTATCAGATGACAAGTAAGAACAATGGTTACAAGCATATAGCAGTACATTGTGTGCTCACCACGATACGGTCTCTGATTTGCACGCATTGTATGGGGCTGATTAATGGGTCTGTCATGAAGCTTAATTTGTGGGAAAAGACGTAGCGGAAAGCAAGGTGAACATGATGTGCCACACGAATTGCTCATCTCATTCACAATAAAAGAACCTAATTAATCACCGGTACAAAACTGAAATTCGGGTTATAAATGGCTCCTCATGCTATTAACGACTCCTTCTTGTATTTAATCACATGTTTAAGGAAGGCTTGTGGGTTATGGGGCTGATTAGCATAGAAAATAAACAGTTTCAGGAGTAATTAACGATAGACATTTGTTCTGTTTATGGTTGTACTTCGCATTTAAAACACAGTTTGATTAACCTTTTAAAGCCTAGCGGTAACTTTACATACGACCAGGTTTAATATTAAAAAATCCTACGTGGTGCCCACATTGCGTTTATGTGTTTTGTACGGATCTCAGAACAAACAGCAACTTTTGCCTTATAAACATTAAGAGATTGGTTTTTATAACCGAAGTGGAGAGTGTTTACAGCGCGGTACGCACAGAGTCCTTATATAAAACAGATACGCTTCGTCTTTAAAGGGTTAACTTACTCAATTAAAAATAATATAGATTTTGTTTTCGGCTTTCAGCACAGTCAATTCAAACTTTATCGGTGGACTTTGTAGGAGGCTAAAGTAAATATATGCAGGATTACTCATTAAACAGCGTGTGATCATATAATGTGACAAATATTTTAAAGAAACTCTGTAGAAATCGATAAACAAAAGGAATAAAGTTATGGAAAGGAACAGTATTCTTCAAAATTACGATGTGCGTTGAAGACCATAGGCTCATCTCAGAAGTACAAATATAATAATATTATTATTGTTATTATTATTATTTGGATATCCACACGTGTTACATTTATATATGTGTCAATAATAAGAAGGGACTTAAATATTCAACGTGTTTAACACGTTTCATAAATAAGGACCTAACACCTCTGTACAGTGAATAGCATGCCGGTTCCGTGTCTGAAGGATCCCGGGTTCTAATGGAGGGCCAGAAACCGGCTGTAGTGACTGAGTTTTGGAAAGACTGCTCTTGGTCATTATGTAAAGAACTTTGTATTTCCGTAAGTGTGAATTATTCTTAAAGTGCAGTAAGTGCATATAACAGAAGAACGAATCGCGAACTAACTTACTAGAAGCCTAATTGATATGCAGTGTAATGCCATATATAGATAATGAATTGCAGGCAACGTAAAACAGCAATCGCAAAGTTTTTTTGGATGATAGGAAATTAAGAAAGGCATGTAATTTATAGCATGTATTTTATGAACAGTCTACAGTACAAGAAATAATATTATAATTGAGATAAACAGAGTAATAACAGTTGCACGCTTTGCTGGGTCACAAGAAACGGGTACTTTAAAAAATATTTTTCGACGCGCTCACCCCAACATGGGACATCTGACGCACAGTACTCTGTTTTTTGTAATCGTTACCAGCAATGCACCTAAATCCCTCACTTAATGTATCGCTTGAACGCAGTGTAAGAATTTAGAAGTCCTCGGATTTGGACAGCGATTCGGTTTTTGGAACTGAAGTTACAACATATTTTATTGTCTTCCGGGAGCGATTCAAAAACATGGAATAATTTAAAATTCTTGAGACCATTTGCATTTGGCACTGTGTTTGTCTTTACTGCAGAAAGTGTTGTTGTTTTCTGCTAAATGGTAACAACCAGAATTTAATTTATTGTAATTATTATTTGACATCAGGTGCAGACCCTGTTTCATGTAGTCTTTGAGAGAAGTTCATAAAATGAATTCATTCCAGGAAGGTCATACTGCCCGCCCTTTGTTTCATGCTCTGTCAGCATGTTTATATGCAACACTTCCAGATGGATTTCCGTTGAATTTGCCGAATCAGTTTAAATTTGGTCCTTACTGGTCCAGTCTAACAACCATTTGAGTGAAACTGTTACCTAAGCTTATCAATGATGGCCATGCCTTATGTCAAATTACTGTACCGGGATTCACTTGGATGGAAGATTATGAAAATCTACAGTAACAATTGTCCACCACCGGGCCGACATTCACAGTATGCACGCCCTGTTCCCAAATGCATGTTTAGCAAGTTTCCGCTGCAGTGGCATGCTGTGCAGTTCCACGTATGTAACAGAAGTGGAACGAACACTCATAGAAGCTATTCGATATGTAACAGCTGTGCCATGTGTTGCACGCATGACGACACCTTTCTCTACCTGTTAGGTACAAACTTTGACATATTCCGATGTCGTACTCATGTAAATCACAGTACTATGTATAGTGGCGTATTGGAAGGTATTGCAAAATACAGTCGTACAGAAATTTCGGCAGCGGATGCAGAGGAATTGTCTCAGTTCAAGGCTTTATCGGCATATCCTTTCATCTGCTGAAAAACATTTCGCAGTTGTCCCCCTTTCTGTGTGATGATTATGCAATGTGCCATGCTTTTATCAACCAGAGCTCATGTTGTGTTAATACTCTTATAGACTGGTGAATAGAACGTGCAGGGGATGGAATCTTCTTGCTTGCGTGTCAGCAGCAGTATGTAAATTTTTTTTCTTCGGGATCCACCAACTCCGTTAAGCAATGGGGCGTATGTAGCCCTCAATATGTTCCACAAAATTCGGGTAATTTTTTGGACTAGCTGACAAGTTCTTAGCTTCTCAAGAAGGTGTTTGCTACATAGAATTACACATTACTGCGTATGGCAGGATGATTGTCAGCGATGAATCGAAAATGAGAAAGAAGCTGTGTTCATTAATTTTAGGACGTAACTGGGGGAAGGGGGGGGGAGTGGTGCGGCCGCCCCGTGTGGTAAAATAAAATGGGCGGTAAGAGTCGGGGAAAAACAAATATTTTGAATAAAAATATGTTCTCTCAACAGATTTTAACTTAGTGAGTCAAATACAAGGAATTATAATAAATAAGATTTTGTTAAGTTCCTAATATCCGTTAGGGGCGGCCATTGTGATTACTCGCCCCAGGCACCAAAAACCCTAGGCCACGCCACTGACAATCCAGGAATTTTTCTGGTATGACAGAAAAAGAAGCGAAACTCAGGATTATTGGCCCCCATAGCGAGAGTCGAACCCGAAACTTCCCATATAAGAGGAACGGATAATGATCACTCAAGAGTGGAATAATGTTCCCCACCGTAGTTCATTTCGTCTGTTTTCGGCTTCCGATAAGTCATTTATATAGCCCTGTGTCGTGACGTCAGCACTCGACATGATTTATTGTTTCCAAGAGAAACGGAATTAGACTAGGTTATGTACGGCTGAATTTTATTCAACATTTTTGTGTCTGAAGAAATTATTCTTAGGGGAACAAAGAAGCAAATTACATATCTCAGTTTGTTGTTTCTTAAATTAGTACGGGTACGAGGGTGATCAGATCACGGGCGGAGAAAGTGGCTTTAGTACCAAGCTAACGAGAAGAAAGGAGAAAAGAATCCTGGGTTGCATGATGTGTGCCTTTCCCACAAATCCGAGCCTACGGACATTGGCACAGACTTCCACGGCATCGGGTGAGACGCGGGTGATTGCGAGGGCGAGGAATTGAAACAAATTCTAACAAAATAAAAGTCATTGCTGTGGCTTAATATGACCGTTATGAAAAGAAAATCTTATGGTATAGTTTTCTCTTGTTCGTGATTTCACGATGACACGCTATCGTATGCCATGAAATTCCGTGTGCTGAAGAAATAAAACTGCGGAATGCATACAGATGGAGGTTGTTGGGCGTTGTTCTGGTTAATATTAGGAAGAGCATGTGTTAGGGACAGAGGTGGAAAATACTGTAAAAAATATTATCTATAAATTATGGATTTCGAAATGGAATTGTTTTAATTCATGAAATATTTAAAACTTCTTGTCCCAAAATTTACTGTATCAGGCAAAAAGGGTTTAAGTACTTAAGTTACTGTTAAAAAACGTTATTGTTTTCATGAAATACTCGTAATTTTTCAATAGCAAGTTGTCAGTAATCACTAAACGCAATCAATAAAAACGATGGAAGGGTAAAATACTTTTTAATTGGCGTTATTACGTAATTCTGCTTCTGATTTTTACTATTTCCTGTGAGTCTTATGAATACGTTTCGTTACGTAGTCTTCGCCTCTTCTACCTACTCACAGTAGGTGTCGAGGTTGTTCATTTTCACTTGATCACACTCAGACACACACCACAGTCGGTAGGACTCATTTGGACGAGGGATCGGCCCTTCGCAGAGACCTCTACCTGACAACACACAACACTCACAAGAGACAAACATCCATGCGCCCGGTGGGATTTGAACCCACGACGCCAGCAAGCGCTCGGCCGCAGACCTACGCCTTAGACCGCGCGGCCACTTGGATCGGCCTTATGAATACGGCGAAGAGAATAAATGCGTTTGTGTGTAAAGCCTGGAAAGCATGTAGATGTGTTGGGTCACTGTATTTACACCGAGCGACTCGGAAAAATTGCGAAGGCCGGTAACCAATTTTGAGTCTCTCAGAATTTTTGTTATTATCATTCGAGCAGTCATTTTTTGAAACCATACATGGCTGGAACTGTGAAGTTTTCAAAAAGCGTTGTTCCTCCAAATGTTTTGCTACCGATTAAAAGTTGTAAACAAACTGTTCTCTTAATACAATATCAAAACAGTGAAGAGAAGTAAAATTCTTGTATATTTTGATTAACCTTCTGCGAGTAAAATATGAGCTGTATGTTTTAAAATAGTGTATAAATGAAGATTGAAGACTGAAGTATGATATTCCAGGATAAACGGGAGTGTAATATTTTACATACACCTGAAAAAGCTGAAGGTTTATTAATGTGTCTCATGTCGTAGAACAGTACGTGGAAAGGAATGCTGTACAACACGAAATATTAACCAAGCAGTTTTCGTGGGTTCTAACATTGGCACCTGAAGAAAAAATTCGACCTGTTACGTGAAAAGAGAAAAGGCTTTTTCTCGATGGTTGTTACAGCATTAATTTAATTGCGATATATAGCTATAATATACCACGGTATGTAGGAATATATTTTGGCTGTCCTATTACAGTCCTGGATAGGCCTTTAGGACTGCAGGATTTTGAGGCTTCCAGAATTTCTAGACAGTCAGCACATTAAGGTGGTAAGGTTGTAAGCCCTGCGCACCTCAGGAGATACTCCTGGTACTCATGTCTTTTAGAGTCTGAGTCAACCCCAAGGCCATAGAGCGGCTGGAAGGATCAATTCAATGAAGAATCCCAATGACTCCAACGGGTATCGAACCCGCGACCCTCCGACTTGTAGCGCAGTGCCATAGGAATATAGTCTGTTTTAAATACGATTAGGTTATATAATCACAAGAAACAAATATAGGTTTATGGGTATTTAGCAAAATTAGTATGACTTCAGGGTCTGTGTACAAAAACTCGAAGGAAGGGTGTTCTGAGACGTAAAATCTGTCTTGAATTATCGACGTTAGTTGTTGAAGACGTAGTAAACACTAGGATGTAAGTTTGACGTTATTATTCCGGTAGGATAAGCCGGTCGCGACGGACTGAGTCGTCGTTGGTTATACTCGAGAAACGGGTAGATTATTTCACGGTCAAATACATCCATTTCCAGTCCCCAGTCACGTTTTGAATGGACACAAATTTTCGCTTCATTTGCTAAGGTAACTGGCCTTATTAAGTTTAAAAGATGAACGAAATGAGTCAGAAAATCATTAAAAGGGAAAAATAAATTTCTTTCTGAAATGACCTTCGTTGATGACTGTAATTCAACATTATACAGTTTGCTACATGAAGCGTAAGTAGCTGAGTCTAAAGTAGGTAACGGTGAAACAAAACAGCCGTTTTGTATTACAGATCTTACAGGCCTACTTTTTTTTATAAAAAAGAAATTGTTTTTCAAATGAAGACCCTAGTGTACTGAACACGTGTAACTTAATCACGTAAGATAAAAGTGATTTAAAGCATAAATATGTCACAGTTGGCCAGTAATAAAATATAAATGTATGTTTTTACAAAAGAATAATGGGATGAAGACACTGGAACAGGCGGTGAATAATTTTGCAACCGACAACAAAAATCTCTCCTGTTGCTTTAGCCTTAAATTAACAGTGTAGCCTCTAGGGGGGAAGACAAGATTTTATATCTTAAAAGTAGGTATTTTGTGTAGACGCTTTAAACAGGTAGGTGTATTTGTTACAAATACTAGGTCAAAGTAGACAGTACGACGAAATTTCTCCCACCGTAACGAGCTAGTGGGATGTTCTAATCTAGGATATGAAGCGTGGCCTTTAATAATGAAGAAGCTTTTCCGCGACGCCTCGAAATTTTTTTTAATTACAAGGCGCTTTACTGTAGTAACAGCTGCAGATTACTTAACATTTGTTCGCACTCAAAACATCAGTATGCTACCTTAAATGACGCTAGTATCGATCCCAGCTCAAAAGTTCTTACGTATGGACCATGTTATTATTGACGTCAAGCCTACTGGTAGGATATTTATATAGAATTTTAAGAATTCTGTGATGTGGCTTGAAAGTTGTTGTGGGAAGATAAACAGATATGACCTTTTAACACAAACCACCCTTGTAAAATCTGAAATTTATTATCTACGAGCCAGTATTTAATGTTGTGGAGAATTTTAAACAGATTGTAAAACCCGTATGTTTTGTAACTTCTATCAAGAGAACAGAAATTTAAGACGGTGATTGTTGAGAAAAACAGTATAATTGCATATTATTATTATTATTATTATTATTATTATTATTATTATTCAGTATTTACTTGCTGATAACAAACTAGTATTACATTTCCATATAATTCGTGTGTACATAATTGCAAAGTCGCTAAGAAGCCAGTTGCTATCCTATAGAATTTACATTAGCCTAAGTATAATGAGCACGTACTTGTATAAGTAAGCAGTTTCTCGTAAGTGTGTTTCTGAACACAACGATGTCTTAAAATACAGCTCTGTCTGCGGCACTGCAACAACTTTCTAATACGTAAATAGTATGACTGCAAATATTATGCCTCGAAAATTTGCAGTAGTTGCTTGATTTTGTAAGAAATATTTATTTATAGCAAAGTTGTCCCTATAAAAGTTTCAACTCTCGTAAATTTTTATTTCTCATTTTTTGTTGTGAAACGCAAAATATTAACTCTGACTCAACCTGTCACGCAAAAACATGAGAATGACAGGAGCCAGTCTGGTGATATATGTGATTGATTTTTTAATTTACTGTTTCATTTTTAATCAAATAATGAAATTTAAGTTTTGTTCCATTGACAGCACTGAACTAAAACGTAATTAGTCGAAATTAATTAATTGTTCATTTTTAAATAAAATGTAAGTGAAAGAGAAATGCATGAACTCGTTTATCAGGATTGAATTATACCCCTTCCCCACCTCTATAAATTAAATTCACAAATCAAAACGTTAAATGTTTGTGGCCGGATCATAATTTTCTTTACCATTAAACATTTTGAAAGGCCACGTAATGTAACAGTCATCAAGAAACTGGCGTACATCCACAAGGTTGTGGTAACACAAAACAGAACTAAATTTTAAAATTTTTATGATATTTTGTTTCCAAATATGCTCGCAAACACTTTGAATTACGTCACAGCTTTGTGGTACCTTTATGTGTATAATTAATTATGAGCCAGAGAGAAGTTTTGGTTTCTCATCCTTTTTTTTACCTTAGTGTTCTTACAGTGATTGCCAACAGTGATTTGGGATTACAATGTTTATTGGTCTGAACTGAAAATGATTCCTGTTGCTCGGTAAGACAGACGCGGTTTGGATGTGCTTATTAACGAAAGCGTCGATTCGAATTTGAGTGCTTCTGTTTCCGCGTATTTGAGTGTTTACCGTGTAGAGAGAGGGCTTCCTTTAGGTACGTCCTTGCCTAAAATATGCTTCCGTAGTTTGCGAAATTTATTGTCTCTCAACGAATTGTGATCGGAGGATCCATACCGTTATTGATAAATAATGCTGTTTCTATGCTGGCACAAACGCCATTAGGCCAACTGGAGAGGCAACAGAGGAACACGAGAATGCACGTCAAATAACACATAAAAGAAAAGACATAGAAAAGGGAATAAGGAAAATCACACCAGGGAACAAACAGTATGAGTAATATTAGTACTGTTACTCGACGACGACGATGATTATGATGATGATGGTGAGGAAGAAGAAGAAGAAGAAGAAGAAGAAGAAGAAGACGACGACGACGACAAAGACGATGATGTTCTGGAATATGACTACGTGTAGGTTGATTTATATTTACAAATGCTTCGACGGGACTTGTGCCTCTTTCGTCAGGTTATTACAAGAACTGTGAAGGTGTAGGCATAAAGTTCCTCCTGAATCTTTTGTACCTCTGTACTAATCTACACGACCCCCCCCCCCATAAGACGGGTATGTCTATCAGCACCCCAGTAAGAACTTCAAATCTCTCACAACAGTGGTGAATTTTGGAAATTTTAAATAACGTAGATCTCCAGATTACTGCCACTAAGAAAAAGCACACGGAAACCCAGTCTCCACGGATGGACAGAAATAGGTTTGATGTCTCCACATCCGAAATGAACGTTTTTCTCGGAAATGCTGAGTTCGCAGATTGACAGACGAGACTTCGCCACCCCAGCGATCCATCTTAGCCGGCAAAGCTGTCGCAGGCCATGATGTGTCACGTTTCCGCCGCAAAATTCCATTCGAATGGGAGATCAGGAAATTTAAAACTACGGCCGATACTTCGTGCAACTGAATTTCAGTTGTTGACCTATGCCCTGAACGTGAAATTGTTGGAATTAATTAAATTCTGACATTCGAAACGTGTCTTTTTGACTTTGAAACAAGACGTATCAGAACCTGAAAGAAGTTGAAGAGGAGTATTGTGTACTCTGTGACGTCACGTTGTCTCTCTCCTTTAAATTCAGCTAGGTGGGCAGCTACAAAATTCCAGGAAAATACGTATTGATTTGAGTAGTTGAGGGGGAAATAGTGTCACTGACGGCAATCATCTGTCATAAACTTCGATACTCGAATGGAAAACGTTCTGTTTTGAATGTTTATTATTGATGACAAAATAAACCGTGAAACTAACTTACATTACATCAGACATTCGGTGTGTCAACATCTGTTGTAATATTTGTAAAATTAAGCAAATTTACATGCAACTTTATTGTTGAGGAAAGCCTTCCGCATTCGAACTGGGAATTTACGTTAAAACATATCAGATCGTGTCTCATCATGAATTATGTTAATGGATATCGGAAATTCCAAGACTAATTTTGAAGTTGAGGGAAGGAAGTTTTCAGGGAATTTATGCACGTGAATTGGCCGCTTTTTTTTTCTCAATGAGATACTTGCTTCAACTGACTTACACAAAATTAAAGATGTTAGCACCCCATCAGGAAAAATGTTGCACCTTTAATTGCACTTCTAAAACTTTTGTTTTCCGCATTCGATTTACGTGCCTATTTCTGTGTGGTGTTAATCCATGCAAGAGACGTACTGAATGTAGATTGTATAATTACAGTTTCTCTACAAATTTCTGTTCCCATTATTTTTCACAGTGCAAAATGTTGGAGCGAATTACCCACAAATTAAAGTCTAGATTCGCGCAGATACTAGTGATGATTTTAGTGTAAAGTATGCTTACGTTTTTTAATTAAAAATTACCCCCCTTCTTCCGATATAAAATTTAGCGAACGTAGTTTAAGCAGTTTCCTGTCTGTAGCATGTGTATTGATGGACTGATGGCTAGAGTGATTTAATAGGCCCTTCGTAAGGATAAGGAAACTCGATGAAAAGAAGTCAGATGAAACCGATACTAGGTCATGTTGTCTGTATTTCTGCACCAGCTAAGCCGGCATAGCTTCCTCATCACTAAATGGCGGTGGATTTTCATCATTCACTGTAGTTTCGCATTGCAAAGTAGGCTACTGTGTAAACTTGACGATATTGTGGTAGTCAATCATGGGACTTGACAGAGTGTTAAAAGTATACCGACGTTTCAGAGGAACACAATTTCTCGGTTTTTAGTAGGAGTAACCAAAGGTAAATACGTTGTCAATACGATTCTCTGAAACGTCTTAAAGTTTTTGTCACCCTATTTGGCGTGGAATCTTCTGAGAAGGATGTAATTTTTACAGTGAGTGTCGTCATAACTTCGAAACGCACAGATACACGACGTTGAAGTGGTCTATAGCGGTATCAGTTCCACGGGCAATGTGAACACCCGTTGGTTGGTTGGTTGGTTGGTCGGTCGGTCGGTCGGTCGGTGATGTTATGAACATGCTTTCTTTCCTCTACGAAAGAAAATATTCTAAGAAATAAGTGTGAAATTGATTGTTATTATGAAATCTTTGTATCTTTATCCTAAAGTTAATTCAGCTCTTCCTGTGCAGCATGTCCTCCCCCACAAGAATTGGTTTTAATCCACTATGATACGCAACGAGTCATACTGGACGCATGTATACTGATTCCTGGCCTATAAATTGATAACTAAAAGTAATCCGTAGATGAGTTTCAGTTTGCTGAGCATCCATATATGTCCCGAGTGCATGAACTTAATTAACATCTGTTGGAGCTACCAAATCTCTTTGAAGATATGTGCGTTAATTAGTTCATAGTATTTGGAAAATCGTTAGCGTGCCACTCTGATTCGGCAACCTCCAAAGCAGGTTTCGTTGTGCCTTATGCAGTACAATACATAGTAGCTTGGTGAAGAAGAACCAGTAGAGCAAAACACATGTCGAAAATACATGTCGCTGACTTTATTAATCAGTGCTGAGCAAATCGTCACGGCTGCTGACTTTTAATTAATGGCAAGTAAACGCCGAAGTCAACCGCAGATGTTGATCTATTGTAGGTTGCGACAGGGTTTCTCTTCATTTCTGTCGGTAACGTCTACTAAAGCGAGTCCCGGTAATAGAGTCTGGTATAGTTAGGAGATGCTGCAACGTAAATGTTTAGCGGATTCCAAAATTTAAGAGATGCACGTCATAATTGTACAAGAAGATAATTTTGTCGACCCATTTATCTTATAATAAATGAGAACGCGACTAACAATTTTTAATGTTGTATTCCAGAAGTGATACAAAATGTGTCTACACCCGAAATACTCTAATATGTTATGTTTCTATACGTATTTAACTGAAAAAAAATACAATAATGTGCGTGTTCTGTGTTGCTTAAATTATCCTGAATAGACAGTGGACAGTCCATTAGACAGTCAGTATTATTAGAAGGTGAAAACACAATGTTACTTCCTCCTTCCTTCGAAAACTGGAAGCCACACCATTGTATTGTTAATAAATAACAACACGCATTTAACAACCATTAAAATTAAATATTACGCCTTGCCTACACTATATGCTACAGTATTAAAACTCATTCACATTTACATAATTGCTTAAAATTTTACTGTTTATGTGTAGATGCCTCTGAAGGTGGTTTGAGGACCTAAACGTATTGTGCGTTATTACGCGATACGCAGTTTGGTTGTAATTTATGTTATTAGCCTTTGTGATTATTTAAAAAGAATGAGGTTTTTTCATAGCAGGGTTTGTTTCACTCATAAAATTAAAAGCAGCTGTAAAAGCTCCGTCAGTTTTGCAGTTAATGTGTCTATACACGGAAGAAGTGAGACACACACATTCTATTTGCCTTCCTCGATACGAGATGACATGTCAGAGTCGAATGATTACATCCCGTGATACAGCTTGCGCATATTCCATGGAGATTGAGAGCCCGTCTTGTGACACTGATTCTTCAAAAGCAAAAATTTGCGAGTCTTAGTGTTCAATACATGCGTCAGAAATATTCATATATTTTACAACACTTAAATTTGTGACATTTCGCCTTAGAGGATCCAAGTTCTTCACTGGATAGTTCACCTGAACACCCTGAACAGTATTTCTGGTAGTTTCTGCTGATTTACTGTTGGCTTTCCTTGTTGCTGAATTCTGAAACATTGGTGTGAACGTCCACATTAACCGTTACAGATTGGTGCGCTTACAGCCCAGTTGTACTTACCTGCCAGAATCCGCTCAGTGTGTGAATTTTTATGTATGAATTATTGCTTTGTTCGTAGCCCTTACGTCTTCTACCTACTCACGGTAGGTTTAGAGGGATTTTATTTTCACTTGATCACCCTCACCGCACACACCACATTCGGTAGGACTCCTCTAGACGAGGGATCGGCCCGTCACAGAGACCTCTACCTGACAACACAAACACTGTACAGGAGAAAAACATCCATGTCCGCGGTGGGATTCGAACACACGATCCAAGCAAGCGCTCGGCCGCAGACCTACGCCTTAGACCGCGCGGCCACTGGGATCAGCTATTGCTTTGTTAATACCGCATCAAGTCTCTCCCAGCTGCGGCACAGGTTCAGTCCCAGGGCAGTCAATGTGGAGTTTGTGGTGGACAGTGTGGCACTAGGACAACCTGTTCTCACGGCCAGGTCATTTTACTCGTGTCAGTATTATTCCACCAATATTCCGTATCCATTTATTCACCTACCACAGACGCTGTATGATTTTAGGAATTGACAACGTCGTGAAATAATGCACTTCGAAAAATATGCTGCATGAAAACTTAGCACAAAATCTTAACATTGTCCATACTGTGTAGGTGTGTATATTACAATAAATATATACAAATGATAAAACGCAATACTCAATCACCTGTATCAAGGTGATTGAGTATTGCGTTTTATCATTTGTGTACGAGTTGGCTTTCAATATATATTTATTAGCACAAAATGTGTTTATCCTGTCCTTCACATCAGCTGTTATAGCACAGGATTCGATCGATCCATAACGACATCTCGTAGACCAAAGACATGTTCCGTGTTTTAAAGCCTTTAGAAAAACAGCTATCAATTATGTACACTATAGCGGGAACTACACGCGAAGTTGACAAGTAATAGTCACAACTACTATGTTTGCAGAATTGTAGGCGTCATAGGTAGATATTTATTTGTTGAGTCGTTACAGTACAGGTGGTGCTGCGCCTGCTAACACCATGTTTTTCGCAGTGCGCAGCCCCTTCCATCTTCCTTGCAAGCCTACTTACTAACCTACACATCTCATGGTATTTGCTCCTCAGCTTCCGGTTATTTTGTGAGGTTCTCCCACTTACACCTCACTTTGTACAAAAAACGGTACCTAGCTATTGTAAGCATCAGTTGGTTTACATTCAAATAATAAAAAGTGTGACGGATTGTTTCATGTAGGCAAGCCTCAACACATCAAACGCACGCTTCTTTACGCGAGATCTGAGCAAGTTGCATACGAAACGCAAGAGCTGTTCGGAGAAATCATTGTCGACTGAAATTGACGGTGTAAGACAATACAAGCCTGAACCTTATATTGTTTTCACCGTGCATTTTCAATATATGAACAAATTCACCAACTAATGCACTTTTTATTAACACTTATTATATCCCGACATATGTTTCGGCGTCTAATGTCGCCGTCACCAGGGGACACTCATTGTGAAGAACGCTGGACGTCCATATGGTTTATAACAGGAGTCTTGAGCAAGATAGTTCACACTGACAGTTTCGGGAGCACTGGTTCCAGTAATATCACATATATAAAAAAAACTTCACCCACACTGAACAAAATGTTTAAAATATATAAAATCATGTGCAATTGTCCTTAAAGTTTGGTTAAAATCTTCCAATTGTAGACAATTTTTGACATAGTCAGAGTATGTGGAATTACAGTCATATGATGTCATATGGAAACATGCTGGTAGATGTTACAGATGATCAGTGAAATATCCATAAACGTGTGCTTAAATGTGAGGTAGTGTCCTATGGCATTGAGGAGTGTATGTTCAATTGACTGTGTGTCACTGGGTCTGATGCAGTACTGCATAAGACCCAGTGACACACAAGAGAAAGACTGTGTTACTGCTAAAAATAGCGAATAGGAAAGTCAGTATGAAATGAGCTCGTAACTGTAAAGCATTTGTTTATTTTAGTGGCACAGAGCAGTGGACGATACCGAAAATAAATGCGCCGCTAAGTTAGTTAGCAAAACGAGTTTATTGTTTGGCACAGTAGAATATTGTTTTGGCCCCGTGGGTTCACTGTGCATAATACGCATGTTTTCAGTGCATGAGACTGAATATTGTAGTTTTTTAATTACGTTCGAAATCTGAAATGTCGTTAAATTATACAGTGTAAACAGTTGTAAACTTCTTTGTATGATGGGATTATTAACCAAATATTTTCATAGTATTTCATATTATACTCGCTGTACATCGGTAACAGACGTTGTGAGTGTACAGGAAAAAAGGCGTGGGTTGTGAATAACACACGTGGAAGATAATGACATTTGCTGATTAAGTACTAATATTTGCTGTATTAGCTGAGAGACGCTTTTATGAAGATATTCAGAAAAATATGACATTTACTACTCCCGACTCCTTTCTGTAGTTTATTCTTATATGCTGGTATTTCTACGGAGACACAGAATATGTGAAACAAATAATAACGTACATTTTTCCACAATCGAGAATTAAAATTTTTCGAATAAACCGTACGCCCTACCTTTATATTCCACAAGACCAGTAACTACACACCTGCAGGCCCTATATCTTTACATAATGCAATCAGATTCTCACTTCTCATCTTCACTAAAACTCCTGAAACGATATGTTTTAAATGAAATAAAATACTCTCCATTCACAAAATTTATAACTTAAATACGGGTTCACAGAGATTTAGAATTGATATTCATACTGACGAAGGGTATGGCGCAGTCCTTGCACGCTCAGACACCCCTGTGGTAGAGACTTTGAATATAGCTCTTGTGTTTCACATGTAAAAGTCTTTATTTCTTATCGTAATATTTTTCTAATACCTGGCGGTACCAATAAATCTGTGTTGCCATGTCTCATAAATCAGTTCTCCATGAACTTTACTTCTGGCGTATCGATATATACTGCTTTTAGGGACTGAGATTAATTGTGGCATGCTATGGGATTACGTGGAAGGAAACTCATGTGCAGCAGCTGCGCCTGCTGATCCTGCTGGTGGAAATGCACTGGCAACGCGAACCTTAACATTGCGTGTTTCTTCAGAATGTGTTGGTGGGAGCGTCCTGTGTAGATTGATAATGATACTGAAATAGAAATACGCGAAATCTAACTTTCGGACTTAATGCTGAAGAAATGTTTAAACCACGTATTGTAGAAAAGTTCTATTATTTTGTACCTGTTTATTGTAATGTTGCACCAGGCACAAGTTATATACATTTAAAACTTTAAAAACCAGTAACTGCTGTACGTAGCACCTTCTGTAAGATTCAGTAAACATATAATTCGCCCATATTGTGTTTATGTGTTCCATATTTTTCCTCTAATAACTATCCATATTTTCCAACATAACAGTAATCGACACGACTTTCAATGAAAGCACATTTTTCTACGCGAATTAAGAGCTGAATCTCGGTATATGTAAAATTCAGAATAAACGTCACTTTCAAAGCGTTATTGTCGGGTTAAGCAACTTTCTAGCGCTGTTTTGACCTGCGCACAGGGAGAATCCGAGCTAGATCTACTGTATCAGGATTTATGTCTTTTTGGAAAATATTAATTTGTGTATATTATTGGGTAGAGTGAAAAACAGAGGTGGTAATAGTTCCCTGTGTAATGCACCCATTTCTTTGGAATGCAGTCGAACGCTGCGTAAGGCACACACTCAACTACTGTACCGGTAAGTGGCTCAGCTGAATGCAGAATATCAAAGTGGCGATACAAGTTGGTGTGGTCTTCTGTTCCTTCGAACAACGGAAGGTATGAGAGAGAGAGAGAGAGAGAGAGAGAGGGGGGGGGCGGGAGAAACCACTGGCAAAAGTCATCAGCGTGTGAAACTTGACTGTAATTCCTTACAAAGAAATGAGGATATCTACAATAATTGTCACAGTATTTTACGTGATATAGATAGTAGTCTAATTAGAGCCATCCCCTGAACGGTTACATACAATGAAGCAGGGCAAGTCTGTGTCGAGCGAATTTTCCTGTCTCAGGACAGGCTTTTGTGAATTCTGTAATGAATATTAAGGTGCCATAAAATGCGAGTAATTTATTTCTCATAAAAATGTCGTCGTTGTAAAGAAGGTACTGAGTTGTTACTGTCCGTTGTTTTTCATATTGTTCTTCCTATTCTTGTTATTTTTCTTCTTCTTATGTGTGGTGTCAGGAGATTTGGAGTTCCTCGACAGATTTTTGTAGTCTCCAATATCAAATTTCACGAAAATCCATCCAGTGGGAGCCATCCCGATACATGCAGGCAGAACGACAGATGGAGGAACAGATATGGCGAAGGTAATAGGCGCTTTGGAGAATTACGTGAACGTGCCTAAAAGGATGGGAAAGGTAATTATACAGTAGTCGGACTTTTTGCTCCAAATGTACTCGGTCTGAATCTCCGCCATAATTTCGGAAACTTTTTCTTCACTTTCGTGAGTCCATATAGGCGAATGCCACGATATTAACGTCAGATTTAATTCGTAACTATATAAATCCAGGCGTTCGAATAGAGTCACTGAATATTTTAGGACTCAATCAACATTTTAGATTAAGTGGACCCATATATTATACATCTGCAATCAGTGAATATTAACGTAATGAAACGTAACCGTTCGCTGTTCACTACGCGATTCGACACATGTGTCACCCATTCAGGCATAAATTTTACGCATCCAATCCAACATAGGTCGTTAATACTTAAGGCCCTGTAGGACTCAATCAACATTTTAGATTAAGTGGACCCATATATTATACATCTGCAATCAGCGAATATTAACTTAATGAAACGTAACCGTTCGCTGTTCACTACGCGATTCGACACATGTGTCACCCATTCAGGCATAAATTTTACGTATCCAATCCAACATAGGGCGTTAATACTTAAGGCCCTGTATTAATCAGGCAGTTGACTGCGCAGTGATTTGGGTGTTAGCGTACGAAGCTTGTTATAATAGGCGAATGACAAAAATGAATAAAAATGGCGTTTCATTTTACTGCAGTACGTGACGTTTTGAAATGTTTAATAACAGTACAACTTGGGCACACAAAATATACAGTATGTGCAAAGATCATTAGTTGACACTTGTAAAAGATGGGCACTCAGAAACTGATATTCTAGCTGCACAGTAGGTCCCTGGTGGAAGAATAGAGCCCAAGGGAGCTTTCTGTCCTTCCTGCAGAGATGCTGTAAAAATTGTACATACGTTGTGACTTACTGATTCAGTTTATTGTACCTTTTTACTTTATGAAGCTGTGTAATGAATTATTTCGTCTCAAGGATGTGAGAAGGTGGAAGAGTCGTTGTCTGTAACGATTTTCATTAAGAAGGTCATTGTACGCGCTTTCTCCCAGCACTACTTGTGCGACGCATAGAGAATTAAACAGCGTGTAAATAGATTTCTGTACGAGGGACAACATACATGTTACTCGATGAAGGTGTAGGCCAGCAATATCTAGTTTGTCGTAATGGCGCTGCCTGTTGCAAAGATCGGAGCAGTGTGGTACTTTACCATTGTCACCTAAACACATTACACAAGCCGGAAATAAATAGCACCTGAAAAAAAACGTAATTCTCAGGAGAGGGCCATTGTAAGCCGTACCCCTTTTCCCTTTCCACACTCGGTCCGCGTAACTGCCAGTAGGGATAGCGCCATGTGATGCTTTCAGTGATACAATATTTTTCATCATTTTTTTGGAGATTTCTACTGAAATCACTCATTAGTTTTCCAAATCATGTTTTGTAGGGAAGCGACGGAGGAAGGATCTGTATTAGTGTGCATTTTGTTTTCTCATTTGCAACTGTACAAAGCGATCTTGGTTTTCGAGAATAGCAATGCCTAATAGCAGTCAATGTGTCTTTCGTAGCAGAGATTTTGTTTTTCATTCGTTAATTATTAATTAGGTTCCGAAATTTCAGTGGAAATTCTTGTGTCTTTTGAAGTCAGCATATCTTAAAGGTTATGCAGGCGTGTAAATACATTTTTCGTTAAACAGCGTACACAGTTGTCGTTGCAAAACGAAAATTCAAGAACGCATGTTTGAATAGGGACTGAACGCCGAGCTTGAACAAGATGTGGGAAGAATGTACAAAGTGTAACTGACTGTGTAATTTGTGGCCTTAGGTTTTCCGCACTTAAGGCGATCAGTTTAAAAGATAATTTGTTTCTAAAGTTACAGACAATACTCAAATTTACCTTCCATTACAAGAGCAAGGAAAGCTAAGGAATTAGGTCAGACCTGTAAAGACAACAAATTATGATGTATCTGCTGTTTTGGAATATGACGCCCCGTCGCCGGACGTTGGGTTCCCCGACATTTCGAGACAACGAGATGGTCCCATCTCTAAAAAGTCGAAATGCCCAAGAAGAATGATCCCGACGCTTTGAACATGAGACTGTCACATGTCTGCAGTAGTCTGGAATCAAACCCCGATCGATGCAGATTCGTACTCCAGAATGACTGACACATTATCCACACCGCTGCAAAGACCTAAAAACTCCTACAACAAAGTGTGTTCACGTCGTAGAGTAACTTAGAGAAAGCGGAACTTTAGCAAGGGGTTTGCAACATGTGGTAATGAAAAATATAATAGAGTAAATGAAATAAGTACGCGTCGCTCGTCTTGGGTCTGCGTTTTTGAGGGCATCTGCACAAATTTAAAATTGTCCATACTGTGTACGTATGAATTTAATTTGTATTATTTGGACCAACTCATACACTAAAAAATCAAAATATGTCAGGTTTTGCATAATTCCCGACATGTTTCGGTGCGGATCTACGCCGTCATCATGGAAACCTTTATAGAACACTTTCCAAAACGTTCTATAAAGGTTCTCCTGATTATGGTATATATTCACAACGAAACATGGCGGGAATTATGTAAAACCTGATATGTCGTGATTTTTGGTGTACGAGTTGGCCCTAATAATACAACTTAGCATCTGCACAAGTTTAAATCTTGTCAGTGTCGGATAACCTCGTTGGTCAATAAGTAACAAGCAAGTGCGCGTGTGTTGTGTTTATAGAAGGAATTCCTTTAAGTGTCTTCATGTGGAACTTTTTATGTTTCATGTACTCGAATTGCCTCTTTTTTTATGGATTTAATAACGTAATTAAGTAATCAGTTACTTAAACTGATGGTATTAAATATCAGTTTAAAATAAAGTGGCATTAGATAACAGTTTACAAATACTGTGTTTTCGACAACAATGAGCAGCAGGTCTCACGACATTTCGTTTGCACGAACGCTGCTTGCTTAGCTCTCCACTTTGTTGCACAGCGTATGTTATACGAAAGACAAGACTGTGAATATTGTCACGGGCTAGAGCAAGGCAGTAAAAGTTTAATGGGCGTTCTAGTTTACTGCCTAAGGCTAATGGTGTCATAAGTTTGAAATTTGCATGCACTGTGGAGACATTCACAATTTTCCATACTGTACATTCACATGCACTAGTGGTGCCTCAATAGAGAGCACATGAAAGTGCCTCACCTCTTCTGTTATGCCTCATCTTCAACGTAAAACCTTCGGTAAAATAAAAGCTTTACGTGGCACATGTAATGAATTTACCTTATAATAAAATGAGGTAAATGTTAACCAAAAATGACATAGCCGGAAATAAAAGAAGATCTATTTTTCAGAACATTTTTTGTGTCTCTCTGAAGGCTGCCAGACGTCGTGTGGTCTGTGTAGAACAGAATGGCATAATTTCTGTTGAGCTGTATGCAAATGCGAGCAATGAATTCCGTAAAGCATGCGTCAACGTTTAGCATGGCAATTCCTGTCCACAGACGGGATGACGTGCGTACTGAACTCAAGCGTTACTTCTCACACTGTCAGTACGAACACAGTGGGCACTTTGCAGTAGATTTTTTCGTTTTGATGGGTGAGACTGAAGTTTTAGAGCTTGTGTTCCTATGCAAACCGAATGTTGAAAACCTTTAATTATGAAAATGGCTAACGGTATTTAGTACTACGAAATTTTTGCAGAAAGCTGATACTAAACCACTGAAGTTCTGTGTTAATAAATAAAACTCAGACGGTACTGTTGTTGTTTAGCAAATGCCCACTGCGTATCCTCCGAGGATTGACCACATACACACACATGCAGTGCAGTTCCACTTTATGCTCAGGTGGCACCGGAACCCATCTGGGGTACGTATTCACATTATATTACCGCAGTTACGTGTAATGTCCAACAGGAACAAAACCCTTCCTAGGCAGCTCACAAAATGTAAACAGGAGATTACCGGCTTGTACTGCTAAGTGTACAGAGAAATACACGTAAAACCACAACCACATCCTTTAATACTGGGTAAGATTAAGCCAACATATGATATCGTATGTGAAATCGGCATATGAAAAAACAGGCGTATGAGATTTGAAGCTACTTTTCCTGTAAAATATTTTTGCCCCAATTTATTACGTGGGAGTCGCAGATATTCTGCGTGTCGAAATTGCATGTAACGTGCTATTTACGAAGATTGGTGGAATTTATGCACTTGCAAAAACGATTTCTGACCATACGACTACTCATGTGTCATGCAACTGAACATCTACGAACAGAATTCTTAATTTTGATTAAGGAAAAAAATTGAAAAATGTGTATACAAAGCCTCTAGGAATAATTTTTGTTTGTAAACGCGATCTTCATGAGATTTATTGTGCTAGCTCGTGGCTCTAACGAAAGGCGAGGCAACATATAACGTATCTTTAGCCAGCATTCGTCCCTCAACCAAGCCTCGTGAAACCTGGAGATTAATTTACCATAGAAAAAGAGTGAGAGTGTTTTTGTTTCATAACTTTGCCATTGTTCAGTGTGAAAGGCACAGCAAAGGTACACTCCAGTCTTATGATTTGTTCAGTGTTTAACAGTAAAACGTCGCCTTTACCTGTGTTTCTGTACTGTGTGTTATAGCTAGGCAGTTAAGTTGTGGCTGTAGCTGTGTGTAGCGTTTGTTTTGTCAGTTGTTTGGTCATATTTTATCGACTTCTGCTTAGGTTTACCGATTCAAAAATAGCTTGGAAAATTGTTGTTTTTATTGCATTTATGTCGGAGTCTATACATCGTCTGAATTGTAGCAGTCACTGGGATTAGAGAAAGTTAAGTATTCAAGGGGTTATGGGTTCGATCATTGGCAGTAACGTCAAAATTAAGCGCAGTAAACAGAGTATGCCCAATGGCCGCGCGGTCTAAGGCTTAGGTCTGCGGCAGAGAGCTTGCTTGGATCGTTGGTTCGAATCCCACCGGGGCCATAGATGTTTGTCTCTTGTACAGTGTTTGTGTAGTCAGGTAGAGGTCTCTGCGACGGGCCGATCCATCGTCCAGAGGAGTCCTACCGACTGTGGTGTGTGTTTGAGTGTGATCAACTGAAAAAATCAAAACCCCTCTACACCTACTGTGAACAAGCAGGTAGAAGAGGGAAGGAGTACGAAGCAGGGTCTGCAGTGCAATTCCAGTTGTAATCATGTGGAAGGAGTAAAACGATACTTAAACATGGTGTGTATCAGATACAGCTCAGGCAGTGGAGCGTGTCAGATATAGTGCAGTGAAGTTCGTTTAATTTAAGCCATTTCGAATATCATCATGCAAGAGTTCAAACATTTCTTTCAAACCAAAGATTTGTTTTGAATTTACGTGGAACCAAATACCGCCTACAATATGAAAAGAGCATTTTGGAAGCAACGGTCTGTTTATAGTAAGGAATAAGTAGAGGTAATTTGTGCTGATGTGGGGATCAGAGTGGAATCTGTGTAATATATGAAACAACGCACGCATACCCAGCAACGATTTTGCTCCAGCTGGCCGTTACCATAGAATATTTGTTATTTAAAGTCCACATTGCGG
This sequence comes from Coptotermes formosanus, assembly GCA_013340265.1. Taxonomy (NCBI): domain Eukaryota; kingdom Metazoa; phylum Arthropoda; class Insecta; order Blattodea; family Rhinotermitidae; genus Coptotermes; species Coptotermes formosanus. Next base: position 77,415 of record BLKM01007982.1, on the reverse strand, counting down.
GCCTTGGGTCAAAATTGTTCTAATTTCTACGATGGGTCTGATGATTCTACTTGCAGCACTTTCTCTTTTCTGTCACTGTTTCCGCTGCAATAAGCGCTGGCTCAGAGACAGTCCCTGCCGCTCCTAGTGTAAACACGAATCCTCACGCTGTTTGCTCTGTGTACATTGCCTCTCTATTGGATCAAGTAACAGACACCTGCTTTCTTAGACTGAAGCATAGAATTCTCAGTAACAACACCAGCTCATCCTATATTAAGGATAGAAAGCGTTATTTTGATATAAATAGCAACTGATATATACACTTAAATACGTTAGTCATAAGCTTTATTTTAACTGTCCTTTAAAAACTGTAATATTTTGCTGTGTCAGCTGATCACTGAGTGAGTTAGGTTGCTGTGACGGGAAGGCTGTGATGAAGGTGGGGAAGACTGTTCCAAGAAACTAATATAAGACACAAAACTAATAACGTCTGTATTTTTAAACATTGTTATGCGCGATCGCAAAGTTGCGAAAAGCGACTATTATCTTCGTCCTGTCTGTCTGTCTGTCTGTCTGTCTGTTTGTCTGTCCGTCCTCATGGAATAACTCGGCTCCCACTGGTTTATTTTCTTGAATTTGACATTTTCAGTATTTTTTGAAAGTTTTTCGAACAAATTCAATTCTCAGACTCTAAGTCTGACAAGAGTAACGGGTACTTTACATGAAGACTTATGTACTTTTATGTCTCACTCAGTTCTTCTTAGAATGAGAAATGTTTTCGACAAAAGTTGTAGAGAAAATCAAAACACATTTTATGTTAAAAAAAACTTTTTTTCCGAAAATCATGTCGTTTGAGAGATAATGTGGAAAATGGTAGAGCCAGAGAGACCTCAGATGACAATATAATACGGCGCATGAGCTTTGCATGCTGGGTAACAAAGCTACAAACACACATTCAGAATGTGTAACTCTTATTGCTTTTCTACAGCAACAGTGGTTACGCGAAAGCGCCTGAATGTTACGTTTATACATACAGCGCTTGTTTTGTTCCATGTTAATTTTAGATCCTGTGTAATTAAATGTACTGAAATTGCCTTATGTCTCTGTGCAGTATCACATCTTGCTATACATCTTTTTGCAACAAAAAATGTAAGATTCTCGAAAAGTGTGGAGCTTGTATATAATGTTTATAAACTTTACAGTAATAAATTGGCATTGACAGTCTATAAAATGACCAGCGTGGCAAGAAAAAACACCTAAATATTATTTGAAAATTTAAAAAATTACGAATGGCCAGTATTACGCTACGGTCTTACTTATCCAACATCTGACAGCAATTACATACGTGATACAGTGTAGAGTATTCATTAATGAATTTATAACATCCCTTCTGGGACTGTAATCCCAAATATTCCATATGAATATCTCTGATGATGGAATTAGAGGATCCCCTCGAGAACTGTTGCGTTTTTATTAGAACACTGACGTCATACCCCAGAGGATATACATCCTTAAGCAGTCAAATATTGCAGTTAATAAAGTTATAACTGCGAAATTGCAACATAGTATTAGCTGTGACTGTAAGAGGCTATACTTTTATTACACGAAGAGCCAAGCGAAATGTTTTCCGTTTGAAGTCGCACATTTATTTAATATTCACCATTAAACTGTTTTTATTAATTAAAGGCAATTTACAGAGTTTTCCTTTTGGATTCCCGAGGCGGGAGATTAATTTTAATACAGGTACATTTTCGCTTGATCCAAGTATATTTGCAGGAATATTTTATTATCACTCTGGTTATGAATATTCGCTTCCTTGATCAGTCCTTTTAGCATTTGTCTATGGTACTGTGGTGGGAACACGTGACTTGAGCCATTGTTTCCAAACATATCGAGTTAACAGTGTGTGGAGGAATAACAACTGCACGCTGACAGAAGTACGCTTAGTGCAGTGAGCGGCAAACTCTATTAGCGGCCCTGAGATGTTGCAGTTGTTGGAACTGTTTCGGACCCTCCAACTGTAAACACTTCTATGGTACGGCGCTACGTATTGTATATTGACTCGCATCACCATAAATAATCGAGTTTGAGGGCAGGGTGGTTATTTAATGTTGACTAATCATCTGAAAATTTGTATTGTGTCAGATTAGAAAATGACAATAGAATATTAGACCTTTGAAGCACGAAGGTCACTGCAGACACACGCTTTTCTCCGTCATAACAACAAATCAATTAATGTTGGTCAGAAATGTAATCACTGTTTATTGCAACCGCGCATACAACGTGTGACACAATTCAGAGTACGTGGTAGTGTTGATGGAAGAGGCGTAATATAAAAGGCGCTGTCCTTCAGACAGCAAATACATTCAAAAGATTTTAAAGAACACAGGTTCTTGCCGAATGGTAGAAACTGCATGATCATTTGTCTAAATAAGTGGGGCAAAATATGAAAATGCCAATTTATTATAGCTTGTACCCCGCTCAAAATTCGAAAAGAATATCTTCCGAACACGTGTATGCTGCTTCGCAGCTGCGGCAGCCTTCTTGTTTCGAATATTAACTCACGATAAGCCTAGAAACAGATTAAAATTGAGATAGAATTGCATATTCTGTCTTTCTCTTAATATTAAACTGCTTTGTTTACTGAGGCTAAATATCGCCGAATGATAAACAGAGGAATGGGTCTGCAATGACTTCGTGAGCCGTACACAGTACTACAATAGTGGGCTAATGATACGATAATGCAGACAGGAGAGCACCGCACCGTGGGGACAGGACAACTTTCGCGTCTTCTTTTATACTCTTTCTATGATTGGTCATATTTTGACATCACATGTAAGGTCGGGATAAATGCCTTGCAAGGACGTTTTGTCTACAGCAGTACTTTCTGATTCAGCCAAGGTTCAGTGAGTTCGAAGACACCTACAGTCTGATATTTGTTGGCCAGTTTGAAGAAATACTGTCCACTTGCATGCATGATGGGTCAAAATACATCTAGTTTAGTTGCCAGTGTTTTAGAATTATTTTAAACGAATCTTTACTGGCTTTGATTGAGTGTAATTATTTAATACTCTGAGTAATGGATCATGTGGAGGCTACTGTGAAGTTTCGTTTCGTAGTCCGTACCTCTTCTACCCACTCACAGTAGGTGTCAAGGTAGTTTATTTTCACTTGATCACAATCAGACACACATCACGGTCGGTAGGACTCGTCTGGACGGGGGATCGGCCCGTCGCAGAGACCTCTACCTGACAACACAAACACTGTACAAGAGACAAACATCCATGACCCCGGTGGGATCCGAACCCACGATCCCAGCAAGCGCGCGGCCGCAGACCTATGCCTTAGACCGCGCGGCCACTGGGATCGGCTGCTGTGAAGTGAAATGCGAAAATATTGTGACCGGTGAAAATGGTGATCTCTTTCTTGTAATAGTGTTTGGAGTTGTTGGTTAAAGTTGGCCTGTGAAAGGTATGAGTGGTCACTTGAATCGAGTCAGCAGTAACGACCTGGCGAATATTTCAGGGATACTGTGGACTGTGAGTGACACAGCTACCTTGCCTGGATTACGAGTGCAGCTGTGGAAATCTCTGCGAGACGGACAGCGTTTTGGGGACGCATTCGGCGCAGTGGGTGAGTACAACCGTTTATATTACAGAGATGTAGATTCTTGTATTTTTTTTTGCAGCTTTACCTTTTGATGTTACAAGATACTGCGATAAACCCTGCATCTAAGGCATTAAATAATTTCTTCGCGTGAAAGAAATGTTGATATTTTACGAGAATTAATCGCCAGTCTTTAACCCAGAAGTAAATATGTCGAAAAATGTAATGTTCATAAATACTGAAAGATTTTTTTGCATCGTAACTACATTACGCATTCATACTCGATGATTCCAGGTATTTTACCTGTATGATTTGTTTTCTAAAGGAGCATAAACTTTGGATACTTATATAGCAGAATTTTTTCTTCTCACAACGGGACGTACGGCTCTTGACTTTAGTTCGAGAGATCTTTGCTTCCAGTATCATGTGAGTTATGGCTAACTTGGCTTGGGTATTTTTGTGGTTTATTTAGCCCCGACAGGCCGTTGTTGGAATAGTATCGAAATTAGGCTACAGCCGCGCCATCCAAACCATTTCTAATTTATCATTCACCAGGCACTCTACCATTCAGCCCTGTAGAGAATGAGAAACTGACAGTGTTGTAAAATGTATCGCAAAGTCGAAGTTACAGGAACCGTCTGAATACGTCTGTGTTCCAGGCTTGTACGTGCCCTATTCGACTGACTAGTACTCGCTACACAGTATTTTTATCTATTTATTTGTTATTTATTTATTTATGTGGTTTTATGAGTCCCTTCTTAGGTTTTTTTTAAAGTTCCTATCAAAGGCAGACGACGTCGGCAGAACTTTAATTATGGTAACAGTGCCCCATTCACTTTAAAATATACTGCGCAGTCGCAGTAGAATAGCCGTGTCAGTTTATCGAACTGTCTCAGTATACTGAACTTTTAAGATGTGGATAATCTGTCCCTATGCATTACACACTTCTGATTTCATGCGGTTATTATGTGAGGAGACTACATTCGTTGGGAAATGGGGTATTCATTGTTACACTCCTGGCTGCCAATGATCTTTGCCAAAACGACGACAAAAATGAGATGCCTACTTCCGACTGTACAGTGGTGCGTGAAGATAGGCATACATTTTTCTATACGTCTTTCACGAACTTAAGATTGTCGGCTAAAGATGAGTAGAAGAAATACTTTAGAACAAAGAGTGAAAATTTAAATATTTTGTGAGTAGCATTGAGCAACCAGTTAATGGAAGTAGACTACTGTTGTGACCTTTAGTATCCTACATGTGTCTCCTGCGTGTACGTATAAAAGGTTATGCTGTATCACTGTGACATCTTCTAGGGGACAATGCAAAAGTTCAGGCCTGTTTGCATAGCGCTACAGACGACGCCCACAGAAGCAGAATAAAGTTGCGAAATTTCCGCTAGTAATTGAAGATCTTTTTGTAGCTCTTCAGTTTCAGTTTATATTTGCATAAAGAGTGCAATGTAAGATCGGGTTTTCTCCAGTGTATTGAACAACCGTGACATCACACATTTGGTACTTGATCCTCTAACCGTGTTTTTCATGCTACTAACATTGCGCCCTTTTATCCGTTGTGATGTTGCGTGTGATGTTCACAGTTTTGCAACCCAACAATTCTCTCTTCAGAAGGAGACGTACAATTTAAGCGATTTTATAACTTTAAACGTAACAATTTTTAAGGAATAAATTTAACTTTTATGTATTCCGAAACTACGAAGAAACAATATCTGTGCATTTCGTTTATGTATATTTTAGTTATGGTGTAGCAAAATCTGCTGCCAATTTATTGTTAGTACTCTTTCATCACGATCATGACTTTCAAACGTGCCCACAGTTAGTGATATTAGTGTTTGAACAATATCCATTTTATCTCTACTTTCCACTGAATGTATTTTATTTTATTAACAATAATCACTCTTCTTCAACGTAACACACCGATTATTCTGTCGACACAATTTCAAATATGTTAATATGACCAACGAATGGACGAAAGCTCTTACCGAACGGTGAAAAGTTTCTAATTTGTCGTCGAAGAACATGCCGTCGTGGGATATTTAGGATGCCTTCAATTATGCCCTGTTAGGTTCTAATATGTTAAACAAAAATTTGTTATTTTTGGGTCAGACATTACACTGGAGACCGGTTATCAGGACTGTGGTATTACCTCAGGTTTGCTCAGTTCTAGTCAAATTCCGCAATAACGGGTTACTTGAAGTAAGACCACGGCCACTTCCTCCCACAGCCTGTCCGATTTATTATTCACTAATTATTCTGTTCTAGAACGTTCGCAACTGACAGTGTCGTAGCTTACAACATAATAAATTAACTTATCGCTGGAACGAAGGAAGGAAGGTTCTGTGTTGTTAGTCGTGAATGAAGTACACCACAACAGGATTTTGTGAAGACTTCTCAGTATCTCCTGCGCTGTTCGTCATTCCACCTCCACTCCACTCTCATCTATCACTACACCTGAGATGTGTGTCAGACCCAACCAATGGCCCGTTATTGCAAAATCGATTCTCAGTTGAGGCTTCGGCTGAGCCCAGACTTGTCCGGACACAAGTAAATCTAATTTCACTGAACAGATCTCATTATATCAGCATTGTGTAGGAAATTGTTTTTTTTAACTATATGTAGGCGAATCTTTCTTTAGAAGATGTTAGTTTCATAGCTACGCAAGAATTTTCCCGTAGTTTCTGGAATCGGAAAATTTGTTATCGTGTGTACAAGTGTCAAACAGTTGTACTTATCCTGAGCCAAGTTAATCCAATCGACGCCGTCCAATCATATTTTTAAGTCCCACTTTAATATTATCCTCCCATTTATACCTTTGTTTTCTGAAATATGGTTAGTGTGTACAAGTGTCAAACAGTTGTACTTATCCTGAGCCAAGTTAATCCAATCGACGCCGTCCAATCATATTTTTAAGTCCCGCTTTAATATTATCCTCCCATTTATACGTTTGTTTTCTGAAATATGGTTAATGTACCTAATACTTCATCAGTCGGGTCTGCAACAGTTCCCAGTTGATTTTTTGTTTCGTAGTTAAATCACAGCTGTCTCTACAAACCGTAAAATGAAAACAATAAACAGTCTGCCCGTAAAGTAAAAGCATTCGTCTGAAGACCTGTCTAGAGCATATTCCCGAAAGACCGCGAATTGTAAGTCTGTCTGCTAAAGTGAGTGCTGCCCAACATAATACTTAAGTAAAGACTGTCTGTTTTTTCACAGTAACGTATAGGATGTATTATGGTACTCTTGGAATTTATGCTGTTGGTAATTTTGTTTGGTACTGGCCGTCAGAAATGTGCAAGATGACCCTGTCGTAATATGTTATTGTTATTCGGGATTTAAACATGTTGATGGAAGGCAAAGTCCTTTCTTCTGCACTGAACAGCTTGTCTTCCCGGACACGTAACCTAATTATTATTCAGTAATAAAATGAGCGCGAGGTTCGAGGTTTACACACAGGTGTTTGCTGAAGATTCCAGACTTTAGGGATGTTACGGTGTGTCCTTGGCAAAGAGTTTCTGACGCTTAGGAGGAGGAGCGTAGTGCCTTTGTATTCAGGGTGAAGCATTCAGGTAAAAGACTTTCTGGATTGCTTCACCCTGAATATAAAATAAATCCAACACCTAACCATTCGTACACAACGTATGTTATATGTCTCTAAGCTTTCAGGGCGACCGAAATGTATAAAATCTTCGCGGTCTGATAGCCGTTTCAGTTGTTTAAAAACATCCGACGTTTCGGAGACCCACTAAGTCTCCATCCTCAGGGAGCAGTAACGTCACTGCTGTCTGAAGATGGAGGCATATGTTGTTAATAATTTCAAATACTTATTAAGTGTATATGTTATATTCGATTTCTTTTCGTTTTATTTTGATATTGAAAAAACCACGAGGATGAGTCACCTCAAAGTACTGAAGATGAGAGCCTGGGGTCCTTTATTCAACGACAGAGCGTAACACCCCGGCAGACTGTTTCTTTAACAAACGTAATTTATGCGACGCTGACGTTTTACGTCTCTGAAGTATAAGTCAAGGCAGAATATCTCAGGTGTTTATCCGAGGCAGCTGGAGACAAGTGACCCATAAAACTGCAGCTTTCACCTTCGATTTGCTGGTAAGATGACAAGCGGTTTTATAGTCAGAGGCCTGTGGAGTTAGTTTAGCAACGAAGCGTCTTCAGTTACCGTCTGCACCTGGTAGTCGAGAGACATAGGATGTAATTTGAGTTTTGTTATGTTTTTGGTTGGCAGGTGTATGTAATGCTACGTCTCTCTCCAAGTTTGCACTAATTGCTAATTAAGGTTGTAGACACTCCCCTCAATAACACATGGTATTCGGTTTGTTTGTTGAAGAAACGAAAATGGATACGTCGACACGTTCAGAGCGTTACAACAACCACAGGGTTCATCTTCAATTTATAAACCATCTTATAAATTATAGAAATTTCAGCTTCAGGTTTTGTTCCGTGATTCTTTTCGATATACAGTGAAAGGAATTTGTACATTTCGTTGTTGTTTACTGTACAGCATTTCCACTTTCAACCAAGAGTGAGCATACGCAGAACTAAGGAAAGTGCTTAACGTGTGTACGAGTATGGTGTTTTTAGTTTTTGTGGTTTGTTTCTTACTGTGTCAGTATGTGTTACTGCATATAGATTACTGTGCTTATTGAAAATTTCAGGCATATCGGAAAGTCATCTTAATTGATGTGTTTATATTTTAGTTGCGGCAACTGTAACTGTTGTTACATTTTAGTTGCGGCAACTGTAACTGAATTGGTAAGGAATGTGTCGATAGTCATTAGCAGTACTGTGAATGGTCAAAAGACAGATGCATTCCGGGTTTAATGTAAGGTTCTGTCTCTGTTTAATTAAATGACATACCTGACAATTTAAATTGTAATTCAGCCGGCGAATTTTCGCTGTCCTTGTATGAAAATGAACTCAGGCTAATGACATTAATTGTGCCATAGCCATTATCTGCTGCCTTAACGGACTGCATGTGACTGAAGATTAAATATTAAAGTGCTTCATCTAAATAGTATACTAGAAGCTATGAATATTGAGGACGCGCATTTCGTATTCAGACGTATAGTAATTCATATTTCTTGTGACAGGATTAATATTTGGAATCGAGGCCCCCCCCCCCCCCCGCCGTCTGCGAATGCTTCGTAAAGAAAGTATGTTACTTTGCTTTGGAGCTATAGATATAGTCACTCACCGTCCGGTCTTGCATGTAGAATACGACTGTCACTGCGCTGTAATGTGCGACGTGTTTGTGACAGTATATGTAGGTTTTCTAACACCACAGACTTAACAATTATCGTATTTAAAATTAAATTCAGCAAATGTAATTGCTGCATGATCAGTATAGTATTAAGTTAAATTTAGTGTCCATTGCTATATTTTGACACACTTAGCACTATAAAAAAGCCTTCATATTATCATCAGTGGAGTTACGTATTGCTCCAGAACCTTAAATTCACACGAGTTCCACACCGGTAGTGTTGTTCATTCGAGTTTTACAAAAATCGGTAACAGAAGTAACACTGAGAGAGACTATACAAGCTAAACAACTTGAATGGTACGGACACATGAAACGCATGGAGGAAGATAGACTACCTAAGAAAATATATGAATGGACTCCAATTGAAAGGAAAAAGAGAGGACGACCGAGAAATACTTGCAAGAAGAAGACAAAACAGGCAGTGAATGGAAGAAATCTACGGGAAGAAGACTACCTAGATAGAAATAGATGGCGACTAGAATGTGGGATACGGCAGCAAAGACTGTAACCACCCGCTTATAAAAAACAAAGAACAAAAATCGTTCAATTAGGCCTATTTCGTATAATACTGTTATCAGAAATCTGAATAAGGAGAGGATAGACACAGAAACGATACTTTTGTCAGTGAGCAAACTTACTCAGTGGAAGGCTGATCATTTATAAAGGAATATAAAAGCACTTTTGCATGCTTCACGATTTTTAAAAATAAACCAAGGAGGCTGAAATAAGATTAAAGAGAGTTAAGTAAAAATGGATGTAATGAAATTAGAACAGATGATAAGGAGAGAGACAGGAGAAAGAGAATGAAAGTTGCCTGCCTTTGTTATAAACAGAATTGTCAGTTTTAAGGAACGTAATCTGTTTCTAGCTAAGTTTTACAGGCTGTCCTTTCTATTTTCATGTAAAATAGATGTAGACGGTGCGTTGGTATAGAACGCGTGGTAACGACGCATCTCACTAATAGCTCAGCTACGTTATTCATAAAGCCTGTCCCAGATTAGTACGATGTGCAGGCCTGCTGACTGCCCTATATATTAATGTGTACTCACCGCAGACCAAGCATATGAGCTACGTAACATTTTGCAAGAAACCTGATGGAAGAACAAAATTGTACGTATACGAAGTTGGTATGAGCTTTCCTTACACATAACAGACGCATTTTCACTACTAAGCAACATACTTTAGGTACCTTGAAGTTCTGAATCTTCACACTGTGCAGCATAAGAACTGCAATTCACACACCACTGGTCTTAACACGACTGGTGCAATGCGGTGAGAATAGTTGATTGAAAGAATGTGGGCTGATATCCTGACGAAGATGTCACCGCGTCTGAACACCTGTGTTTTTTAAATTCAGAATTACATTTCGGCCCATTAAGCGATTACCCAACCTCAGAGATACATTTTCGTTGAGTAGTTCTGTAATACAACTCGCCAATGCCATATACCATGATGAACTGTGAGGTAGGTCCGCAGTCTTATAGTGACTGTTAGGGACTGGTGGACAGGACGTTTACGGTGGAGTCGGATATTTGTCCCTTAGGCGCCACATACGACCGACTCCGGGGTCATCAGCTTTGTATTCAATGGCTACTGAGAATTATGTCCCTGTAGATGAATACGCCCGGATCTGATGCTAACCACGGCATGTGCCGAATGTTACAAGAAGGAATTTGGGGTCTGATTCGTAGTGAAGTGAAGGAATTCGTACTCTTAATTGCGCGCTATAAGGTTGGTAAAACTAAGGAGGATGGGATAGATGGGGCACGGGTTACGTGTAAAGACATGGGAAATGCGTCCATAGCTTTAGTCGACGCTTATAAACGGAACAAATTACTTGGAAGACACAGAGGTAGGAGAAATAATAATATTAAAATTTACCTTTAAAGGAACAACATTTTGAGGGAGGAACGTAGGCTAAGGGCTTTCGAGACTATAGCACAGGGGAAGTTATTAGGGCCTAAGAGAGACGAGGTGACAAGGGAGTGGAGAAGACTGCATGAAGAGGAGCATTATGACCTTTACTCCTCACCATAAATTCTTTGGGCGATCAAATCAGGGAAAATGAACCCGGTGGAGCATGTAGCACCTAGAGAGAAGAGATGCATAGAGGGTTTTGGTGGGGAAACCTGAGGGAAAGAGACCATTTGGAAGTCGTAGGTGTAGATGGAAGGGTAATGTCAAAATAGATTTTCAAAACGTGAGATCGGGAGGTATGGACTGGTTTGATCTGGCTCCGTATAGGGACAGGTGGCGGGCGCTTGTGAATGCGGTAATGAGCCTTAAAGTTCCATAAAATGCGGGGAATTTCTTTGACTAGCTGAGGACCTGTTACTTTCTCAGGCCTGCTCCATGTAGTTAGGTAGTTAGTTATTTGTTTGTTTGTTTGTTTGGTTGGTTGGTTGGTTGGTTGGTTAGTTAGTTAGTTAGTTAGTTAGTTAGTTAGTTAGTTAGTTAGTTAGTTAGTTAGTTAGTTAGTTAGTTAGTTATTCAGTCAGTCACGTGGTGAGATAGAAACATTGTTTCAGGCTGTCTACTAGATTTATTCGCTTCGGATGGAGTTGCAATTGTGGGATTTTGTGAACACAGCAGTGGGCCTTCTGGTTTCGTAAGATATGTACGATTTTCAGACTGTAGTGTAGCCACACTGGCGAGAGGGAGAGAGAGAGAGAGAGAGAGAGAGAGAGAGAGAGAGAGAGAGAGAGAGAGAGAGAGAGAGAGAGAGAGAGAGAGAGAGAGAGAGAGAGAGAGAGAGAGAGAGAGAGAGAGAGAGAGAGAGAGAGAGAGAGAGAGAGAGAGAGAGAGAGAGAGAGAGAGAGAGAGAGAGAGAGAGAGAGAGAGAGAGAGAGAGAGAGAGAGAGAGAGAGAGAGAGAGAGAGAGAGAGAGAGAGAGAGAGAGAGAGAGAGAGAGAGAGAGAGAGAGAGAGAGAGAGAGAGAGAGAGAGAGAGAGAGAGAGAGAGAGAGAGAGAGAGAGAGAGAGAGAGAGAGAGAGAGAGAGAGAGAGAGAGAGAGAGAGAGAGAGAGAGAGAGAGAGAGAGAGAGAGAGAGAGAGAGAGAGAGAGAGAGAGAGAGAGAGAGAGAGAGAGAGAGAGAGAGAGAGAGAGAGAGAGAGAGAGAGAGAGAGAGAGAGAGAGAGAGAGAGAGAGAGCAGTTCTGACGTATTCTACATACACATCCAGCTAAGTTTCTTGAATCTGAATTATAGCTTGTTTGCACGATTTCCAAAACTTGGATTTTGTTTATGCCCGTCGCCAAGAAAGGCTTTGACGAAACAGAAATTAATAACAGTGGAATAGCTGAATTGTGACCATAAATGGTTTCCATTTGGAAGCTACATGTATTTGTTGCCAGTTATTCTGATGACTGTGCATATTACGTCAAATGGACATCATCGTTGTTGGGGTAATATTCATCGGCGTGATCCTCAAAAGCCATTCACACTTCATTTAATATGATATCAATAATGGAGGACATGAGCCGGATATCCACTCTGGGTCAGAGGGTTGGTGCGCCTAAATACTGGCTTTGGGTACTGTGAGACCCCCCAAACGCAGTTTCACGAAATAATGTGGATGTTTTAATATTTCACGCCAGTAAGCTGATTATAATCAGACATGATTCACTCTGAACACGATGGTGCTGAATCTGTTGTATGCATTCATCGAAGCATTATTTTGTTCTTGTGTCAGGGTTTGTACACCGCCGTTTATTGATCATGTTCTTAGGGTTTTTAATTTTCTGGTTCCTTTATTTGGGTTTATTTCAGGTCAAGGTGCAGCTTGTTTCTAAGTGTTTTTGATGGATTACGTTGTTTTTTGTTACTTTGGATTGTTGGTTGGATTATTGCCATGAAATTGGATTTGATTGTTATGTCCTGTATATTGTTTTCGTGATAATTATATTCCGTTATGTTGGACCTTCGGAGGAACTCATTATGCTGTAAGAAGTACACCTAATTTGTTAGAAAGGTATAAACCATGCAACATACCATGGATGGATGCAGTTATGCCAAGCGAAGTTTCTGAATGACTCAATGTTAGTACAGAAATGCGTTCATTTTCGTGCGGAAATAGACGATCGTGTAATTAAAGTGACGACTATAAATTAAAATTCTCCTCGTTGCAAATCCGAGAAAGTACATTTTGCTCTTATTTGTTGTAGGTAATGTGCAGTAGTATTTTATGGCCGATCCCACCGAAATGATGATTCTGGAAGCAGGAATTTTGCGTTCCGTGCTTTCGAAAGAGCAGGTGCTGAACAGGCTTCTCTTTTAACTTAACGCCGCGGATGTGGCAGATCTTTATATTCGTGTACGTCAACTTGCCGCACAATGCCGGATAGTGTTACAGCATTCGATACATAGCCCAATTTCCGGGACTGCATTTGAGTTTAGAAAGAAACCGATAATTCTAGAATTAATTACGATAAATTTAAATTTGTCTGCATATGGCCGGCATTCAGGGGCGTCTGCGATCCTCCAATACATCGTTCATATTTATTGCAGATTTTAAGCTATGACAAATTTTATGGAGTATGTATGTATATATCAGAAAGTATGTACTTCATGAAGGGTTATGGTGCTGTCTTTATGAGGCCAGCATTGTGATTGATAGTCCCAAACAGACAAAATTATGGCAGCAATAAATAGCAGTGAGATGTGCCCATGTGGTTTTCAGTATCACAACTATCTCCGCCGGAAAATGTTATACGTAGCTTGAATATTCATCGCTGTTCCAGTTACCCCCAAAGAGCTATAATGTGTAACGGTGAGTCAGTGGGAGGGCTGTCTGTGGAAGCGGTAGTTAGAGATGGGAAATACTAAATTAATTACTTCGGTATTTTAAAGGGCCTTGTTCTGTTTGTCAATACGTTTCTTATATTTATACCATTTATATACCTCTAATGTACCGGTTAATTGAAGAATAAACAGTTCTTTACCCCAATATTTCTAGTATTTGAAGTATATATGTACATATAAATTTTGTTATACTCAGTGAATTTTGTTGTACACAAGAAAACGACGTGTGTATATCAGAGGATTCACAGATATAATAAGATAAAATATTGCTACAAAGAAAAAATTATAATTCGTAATGTGAATGGTTGTGATGATGATGATTAAAATGAATTATGATTATAATAATTTTGTAAGTTATATAGGCTTAGTTGTATTAGATTACTTCACACTTTTTTTTACTATTAATGTGGCTGTCCGTCGGAAATGACGGGTTGGCAAATAAAGGCTAATAAAAGATGGTTTTTCCATAATGTATAGAAAAGTCAAGCAATTAGAAATTAACTGACGTGCCGAACTTAAACTCTTATTTATGAGGTCGTATTATTCATCTCGAAAAATTTACAATCACAGATATCGTGAACTAAAGTTGTGTCGTCGTTTGTCATTTGCCATTTCTAGGAAAAATCCCCAGTATGAATTAAGTGGGACACAGAACCCCAAACTCGGTCTGAACGCTGCAGGGCAGAGAAACGTTTTCTCTTGCATGGAATAGAATGCTTCTGTTTGTACTATACGAACACAGCTTTAAACATATTGGAAATTGGGTATGATAATCCGCACTGGACGTCTTTACGGCTCACATTAGCGAATTTTGCCCATAAAGTACACCATAAAAGCCAAAGCCTGATCGATATGTCTCATGTGTAGTCTGGCTTCATGTTCCCCGTGTTAGTACAGTATACCATTTGCATCATTAACTTCAACACATTCCTTGTCATGACAGCCATAACTTTATACACATATTGTTTAGCGTAGCTGGAGTTCCGTAAGGGAGGGGGGAAAACTGTGTAAACATAAACGCATAATTTCCGGCAATCGATATTCATTTCTAAACGCCCGGATTTGACAGGTTTCCATTGGACTCAGTATCAGCACAGGGCATTAGACTGCGACATTTTAGGTCGCGTGCGTGTGTTCGTGAGTGACGTCCAACACACCACAGCGCTCCGCTCGACATACTCAGCGTCAACCGGAAATCATGTACACGAACCCATCTGTTTTGTCTAATCCGGACGGCGTGGTTGAGGGCCGTGACTCATAAATTGCAGGAAAGATATTTTTTTCAGACACACTGTCATAAGAAATTAAGTTTTATGTAAAAGAAATTGAAACTTTGGATGACGATAAATCCATAACTCTTCTTTATGTTTGTTGTTCGCTAACTTGCAAAATGGAAATTGTTAGAGATGTGCACACAAAAATGTAAATATTACCAGACTCCGGCGTTTGTACATTCGTGACATAATGATATAGGTCTACTACACGTAATTCGACAGATCTTATCTGCCCCTACAGATCTGCCTGACGAGTGTAAGCGAGCACGTGTCTACCATTGTAACCAAGATTGCGTAGACAGTTATATATTATAATTCTGAGAATGTGTGTAAATTGTGCGTAAGCTTTACCCCTATTATTCTTTAATATTCAGTCTAGTTCTCAGGTCAAATTGCATAGGACGGTAAGCATGCTTATCGATGTGGGAAGAGAAACGTGTCCAGTGTTCACGGACGTTGATATATATCTGCGCCGTGTTTGACCTATAGTCCGGACCAGATATGCAAGTTTTAGCCACATTTCGAAAATGAGTGTCTATAAATACACAACAATAGTGGAAACCACATCGTTTTTACTTGCGTAGGAGGCAGTATGAAAGGTATATTTGAAAATACATTCACATATGTTTAATAATGAAGGAAATGCAGTTCATAAATTTGCGGTTTCTGTTCATCCGTCTGTGAGCTTGTACGGAGGTTTTGGTGAGGTCACGGTTTGTAATTTAATATCACAGCGAATATTCGAGCTTAAAATTACGTTGGAAAAATCAAATAGTTGGGTAACATATCAGGGAAATATTATGTGAAGTGTTCACAAGTTGGAAAGGGCTAAACAAACGAGGCAGAATTCATTGTGATGGAATTTGTCTCGTGCTTGGCATGAATGTGGATACTTGTATGTACCATACGTGATACTAGACGCAGACGGCAGTCTTATTGAAAATATGCAATACTTCTGAATGTCCCAAACAGAACACTAGATACAGACAGCTGCCATGTTTAAAATACGAAACCCTTCTGCAGGAATATTTTGCTGAAAGATTATATAAATGATTATGGGCAGTAGTTGTATAAACCGAAACATATAGTGCATTTTTAATAAATAAGTAATTTTTGTTTTTGTTTTGGGTGCCTTCCATCTTCTACGTACTTGTTCACAGTAGGTGTAGAGGGTTTTTATTTTCACTTGGTCACGCTCAGACACACACCACAGTCGGTACGACTCCTCTGGACGAGGGATCGGCCCGTCGCAGAGACCTCTACCTGACAACACAAACACTGTACAAGACAAGCACCCATGTCCCCGGTGGGTTTCGAACCTACGATCCCAGCAAGCGCTCGGCAGCAGAACTACGCCTTAGACCGCGCGGCCACTGGGATCGGCAGTAATTTTTGACAACGCTTAATTAGTGACCGACGGTCTTCCTCCTCGCTTATCGTCATTAAAGCCATAGTTTTGTCTTAATTTTGTTCTGCACTGCATATATCGACAGATAATAGCGTCCAAGGGAAGTGAAACGTCAATGTGCGGAAATACGAATTATGAGTTCTGACTTATTTATATATATAATTAGAAAAAAGTATCTTTTTATTTCTGGTTACGAAATGAGGCTACGCTGTTTAATAAGGTGTGGGCCTTCTCTTATTTTCTAATTCAGCTTGTGTTTTTTTAAATGATCTCTTCAACAAAATTATGTCTAGCATTTATCGCGGTATATACGTATCTTCTGTTAGCAGACCAATTATTACGGAATTTTGCACTTGTAATTGAAATATATGCAGCGAGGAACCAAAATCTGCCAATCAACCATGCCAGTACCGTCACTTAAAAAGTATTACTCTCAGACTGATCGAATTTTAGGTTATGAAGAACGGTCGTGCATTAGGCTTGAGGCTGGAAGAGTTCAACGAGCAGAAACTAGCTTCATTTTTAAAATGTTTTTGCTGTCTAATTTTCAATCCTTGTCCCTAGTTCTGCTAGATAAGACGGTGTACGTGTAATAAAACAGATTTATACCTTTGCTTGTGGGGGGCACTCGGTGACGCAGTTGGTTGAGGCACAGCGCTACAAGCTGGAAGGTTGCGGGTTCGATTCTCCATGGTGCCACTGGAATTTTTCATTGACATAATCCTGTCGGTCGCACTATGGCCCCTGGGGTCGACTCTACCTCTAACAGACATGAGTACCAGGAATATTTCCTGGGGAATAAAGGCGGCCGGTGCGTAGGGCTGACAACCTTACCACCTTCATGTGCCGATTGTCTAAAAATCTGGGAGCCTCAACCTTCTGGAACACTAAGGGTCTGTCCAGGCCTGTAATGGGTTTGTCTTACCTTTGCTTGTGGAATAACATACCTGTTAAATCTCTTACCTGTTGTCGGTTTGAAGCTAGGTTACTGTGAAATTGTTTGAGTATGTACATATTTCATCAGTAAGGTTAAGTTTGTTGAACTTTATCGTAACGTTCATGAAAGAGCTTTAACAAGCTACCCCATTCTCAGGGTCGGCAACAGGGAATGAATAAGAGTGGTGACAGCGCGACTGCTTCACACTGGAAAGCGAAAGACTCTTGCAGATAAGAATCAAATAGAAACTCCAGGCTAACGCAGTCAGAATATTTTGAACGAAGTGTGGATTCAGCCCCAGCCGTAACAAAAATATGGCACCCGTGTATACAGACATTCCCTGAAGTATCTCCGAGCGTATTAATCTGTTGGGCTCTTCACAAATTTTGAAATATACATCCTTTATTCGCTTAACATTTTATGAATTTGCTTGTATATAGACGGGTGTGTAATTATACATATTATTATGAAGAAAACACACGATTTCGAAAACGTGTGTACAAGATCCACATCCACAACCTCCCTTAACTCCTGCTTTATTGAAATATAACACCGTGCTTTTGTGCATAAGTGTCAGTAATTATTTGTTTTATTATTTGCTTGTATCCCTGTCATAAAGACTCACACGCGATAAGGAAGACAAGGCTGGAGTAATATTAGTCTTAAAGACAACCGTATGAATGACAAAACTACACGCAGGCGTGCGTTCGTGGGTCGGTCAGAAAATGAGTTTTCACGACATGAAATTTCGTAACTAAAAAGCGTAGGACTTGCCGCATCCAGCCCAGACCTGGCACCCGGCAATTAATCATCTATTGCTAGCGCTGCAGCAAAATCTCGGCGGCCACAAATGTAAAGATGGTAGGGAGGTGGAAACAGTTGTAACGTGGTGGTTGGTAACACTAGACACGGACTCCTGTCAACAAGGAATATAAACGCTTGCCCCATCTTATGATAAATGTCCCAATATTGGCAGGGAATATGTGGAAGTGTGCTGAGGCAGTAACGCAATTAAATGTGAAAGGTTTTATCAGAGATTAAAGAATCAAACATATATATATGCTTCAAGAATTTTAATTTCTCACCAAGTCTGGTAAATAACATTTGTAATACCTCATTTGCTATTCTTTATGGCATGTTTGGAACAGTGCTGATAAATGTTTTTATTAGCTTCACCGTATTCCCCTCTCTGTCTCTCTGTTCACACGTAAAAACTGTGGAACAGCAGGGCGGGTTTATATGACTCTTTGCATTGCCGAGTGAAACTGAAGTTCACTTTTTTGTCGAATCTAAGAGTAATAACGGACACCTCATTTCAAGGCTTAATGTGTTTCCCTTCTGTATGCCGGACAGAAAAGTTTACGGATAAAAGTTGTAGAAAAATGGAACAAATTTAAGCCCATTACGGGTTTTCTGTATTTCTTGCTATTTTCGAAATAACAGCGATTACCAGAATCTAGATACAGTAAAAAGTGTTGAGGCGCCGTAATTATTGGCGCTCTGCGTATATTTTGAAACTTTTGATTACGTAAGGCGTAAAAGGGCATCCAGGGTTTTAAACGCATGACCGACGAATGTGACTGAATCTCGGAAAACTTGATCCCTTCAAAATCACACTTTGTTAGCACTTTTTTTGTTTTAGAAGTTAATATCCAATGTGTCTCTGAGTTCGTAGTATGTTTTACTTCACATTTGCGTAATTAATTGGTCAGAAATATAGAACTTTAAACGTATTCATATCGGGCTGCAAATGTAATAGATTCAGTGTTAAAGCTATTCCCCTTTAACGCTGTACCATATATGCTAAAACACCTGTTGTAGCAATAAATATGCAAATTTTGATGTTTTTGTCCTTTGTATCTTTTGTCTTTCACAAGGTTTAATCGTGCTTATACAAAGAGCTGGAGTACAAACATTTCTGCTCTAGCTTACAGGCACTAGCATTTCTTCTGTTTAAACGAGTATTAAACGTTTGGTCTTCTACTAGTAGCCTGTATTTAGGTAACATTTATGATGTATCAACATTTAACCATCCTTTAGTCTCAGGATCAAAATTCTAATTCCAGCTAAGCCGAAAGACAAAGTTTAATACCTTTTTAGAACAGTAAGTAAAAGGGCGCAGTAGGGGATGTTGATATTGGGTGGGGGGGGGGGGGCGGAGGTTGTGTGTGTTTTGCGGCATTAGTTCAGTCTGTGGAAAGCGGATTGTTTCCTTCTCCTTGTTGAGTACAGTTCCCGTCTAACCAACGGTTAATCGGTTAAGCAGACATGCAGCCCCCACAGTCATGAAGCGTGGATCACCATGAAGGCTGTGTACACTGGTGATGTAAACACTTGCTAAGACAGCAGGTCAAACCGCACGTTAGGGAGCTGATCTTTCTAACAGCCTGTTAGATTTTGGAGGAAGTATATTTCCTTTTACAAATTCGATGAACGAGATACTTGTGTGTGTCCGTCCCACTTAGTGACTGTTACTTCTTTATGTTCTTTAAATCCATGCCAGAAACAATAACATTATCGAATCTGTGACCTTAATAAATGTAAATAGTATAAAGCCATTGGGGTCAGGTTTTTTTTTAAATTTAAGCATGATCATTAGCTGTGGAACAGACGCAGCTTTGAATGAAATTACTGGGGAAACGTAAAATACCAAGCATTTCCAGCGAGTACGTAGTAACACAGTGGGCCGGGAGGGCGTATTCGGTATAGCGACTCCATACGGGCCGGACCGTCCGGAGATTGTATCCCGGTAGGGGCGAGATTTTCTGCGCTCGCCCAGACCGGCCTTGTGGCCAACCCAACCTCCTGTACAATACGCACCTGGTTATTTTCCTTGCTTTTCCAGCTAAATGAATGGTGCAAAGACGCTCAGAAATCTGCAATGTTTGTAAGTAATTGTTTTGTTAGTTTTATGGTACTGAATTTGTTCATGTCATGGTCCTCATCATACAGAATGTCTGTAACGCCTTTCAAAGAAACAACTGTCGGAAAATTTCGTACTAGTCTCAGGGTCTTTAAATCTCTAGTACGGACATAGTCTTACACGAAACCTTGAGAATAGACGTTCGCCTTACGTTGCTGTGAAAGAGTGTCAAATTTACTGCATCAGAACTTGCAATCAAACCATAACACTTCTTGTGTGTGTGCAGTAGCCACCATTTCATTCCTTTAGGCGCTAACAGTGTTCACTGTACTGGTTCTTTTAAATGAGAAGTACTTAGAGCATGGATCTGCATTAGTAAAGGCGGAAGAGATCTACAACACCTGCAGTTCTTACAGTTTTCAATAAAGTACGCCCAAACCGAAATAGCACACACGGTGGTTTTCTTTACAGCGTAGTTTGTACCGTAATTTGTTCTCCTGTCTCCACATAATTACCAGCAACTACTGAAAGGGTAGTTACCTACCTTGCGGTTTAATGGACTGATATATTTAAGGGGACTGCTGTATGCAGCTTTGTAGAAAATTAGTCAACTCCATTGTTCCTTCTTTACATATAATATACGATTATCACCTAGAAAATAATTTAAAACTTTTCGTATTTATTTTCTATTGTAGGTAATGCAGGTTTTTAAATCCTTCGTGACAGTTTCATATAATTTACTTTTCCCCCCCCCCCCCCCCCCCCCCCCACAAAACAAAATATATAGAAGAGACCAAACATTTCCTTATGGTATTATTCTTTGCACGAAAAGACATTTACCAAAAGTTGAATAGTTGAAAGACTAGATAATTAGTTAACTTTGAGTAATTTTGAAAGGGCGGATAAGGTTGTTCGTTGCATGCCACGATACGGTACGCCTAATATAGGGTTACACGACGTCAGATTACGGCTAACCTTTTTTCTATACTTTTCTGATCTTGCCGCACTAATTCCATAAAGGAGACTTTTTAGCAGGCTAGTTTTAATAGTCTGTGTGTGAAGTCAAAGGGTGTGTTCATTTCCTTTATAGACAATGCCATTAGAGTTTGTGGAAGTGACGTCATTGGTTAGACTATGCCATTCTCGTTAGTGTTCACGTACCAGTTATTAACACTGAAGGTATTATTACCCCGTGTAAATTCAGAAGGGACTTGACGGTATTTTTAACGTTGCGCTGTTGAAGAGTGTACAGAGAAGGTCAGTTACTGAGTAGATTATTGAAGTTAACAGTACACTTAACTTAACAGTACAGTTAACTTTACAGTACGATACTCCAGTAGCGATCTGTTGAATTTTGTCTAGAGCCATGCTCTTTCAAAACGGATTAGTGACTGTTATTACAACAATGAAATCAAGAAGGAAATATGGGCTAAACGTGTAGCATGCATGCAAGCTGTAGGTAATTGAAACAAAGTTTGTCTGAAGAAGTGAACAGAAAACATCTGCGTGATTTGGAGGACGATATTAAAATGTATTCAATTAAAATAAGATGGAATGTTTTTCACTTGTTTCTTCTGACTGAAGATAAGGACTGGTCACTTGCCTTCTGTGCAAATTCAGGTTTGGTAAAAGGTGAATATTTTTTTGACCAGCTGAGCCACTACTAGATTCTCAGATGTACTTAATTAATTTCCCTATACAGCCCGTTGTTTGGAGGGCATAAATACCAATTAAGATTCATCAGCAACATAGCAACAAGTAATAACACATCAGGGCAAAGATGATGAGAGGATGATAGTGATTATGATGATTATATATTAGGATGGTAGTGATTAAGATGATGATATTATGTTAGGATGATAGTGATTATGATGCTATGTTAGGATGATAGTGATTATGGTGGTGATATGTTAGGATAATAGTGATCATGATGATATATTAGGATGATATTGATTATGATGATATGTTAGGATGATAGTGATTACGATGGTATGTTATGATGATAGTGATTATGATATTACGTTAGGATGATAGTGATTATGATGATTATATTTCTACCTACCTGCCTACCCACTCACACACCCACCCACCTACCAGTGCTTTAATTAGGTGATTGAGCCACCCCACAGCTACCATAGTTACCGCGTAGCAGTAGTTAACAGCGTGTGATTGAGCCACATCTTGGTTTCCATGGTTATTAGGATTCCATCCTTTCGATATAGTTTGAGCTGTGATTGGGTCACATTCGGTTTGCCATGATTACCCGGTTTCCATGCTTACGAACACGCTTATGCGTGACGTCACAAGCCGTGTTTCCGTGGAGTCAAAGTGGGGAGGTTTATTGCGTGAATATTATGACCGCGGTCTTGTCTTGTAATAATAATGATAATATCCCAGAGAAGAACACTGTTGCCATTTCGCTCACTTGTTCTTAACTGCTGTACAAATAAGGGCGGCATGCTTTGAGGTGTTTGTCTGGCTTCGTAATTGCGACTGTGCATGTTTTATAGCACGCGCTCCGCAGGGGGCATTTGTCTCCTTTATGGTGTCTGTACCTTTCGCAAGGGTACACTCTGTTACGTTAATCCTAGTATAGTTCGCTCAGTGCAAGGCCGGTAACAGCATTATGTGCTGTTCATTTACTGCTATATTTCTCCTTGACTGTTGCGCAAAATGTGCATGGAAACACTGCTTTTCCGAAGTTAGTTACATTTATCTTCAGGTTACGGGTTGTCATTATAGTGGCATAAGATTTGATGCAATTTCCTTAAAAGTTGCAACGATTTAGTTCGACTGTAGGACCTGTCAGTCATAAGTTCATGTTCTGCCACCAGATCGTGTAGTTCATATTCTGCCACCAGACCGTGTAGTTCATATTCTGCCACCAGACCGGGTAGCTCATATTCTGCCACCAGACCGTGTAGCTCATATTCTGCCACCAGACCGTGTAGTTCATATTCTGCCACCGGACCGTGTGGTTCATATTCTGCCACCAGACTGTGTAGTTCATATTCTGCCACCAGACCGTGTAGTTCATATTCTGCCACCAGACCGTGTAGTTCGTATTCTGCCACCAGACCGTGTAGTTCATATTCTGCCACCAGACCGTGTAGTTCGTATTCTGCCACCAGACTGTGTAGTTCATATTCTGCCACCAGACCATGTTGTGGGAATCACTTGTCACCACGGTATAGCGTGTTTGCTGGTTTCGGATGGCAGAGACAGCTTCGAGATAAGAAAATTAGCTACAAATATACTAACAAATGTGTGTTGAATAGGTCACAGGGTTCAATTCTGCAGCTTAGGGGTTGTGTTAGAGGCCAATAAATTCCATATGTGTTTGCAGTTACACGTCGGTTGTTGATAAGTTGATGGTCTTCTGTTGGGTTTCTGCGCATTGAAGTAGATAAATGTTACGACGTTTCCGAGGAAAGTACGGCGTCCTTCTTCATTGTGAGATTTGTGGTTCACGTGAATGCTGAAGTGGCTGGGAAGAAAAGGATATGTCGGTCATATGGGAAAGTTGGAGGAAATCCGACCAATCAGACAATGGGAGGGCAAAAGTGCAGGGCTACTACAAATCCTGGTTTTAAATGCTTACAGTGTTACTAAATATTACGGTGGAGCCTGAATTTGAATGTGGACTATGGTGAGCACAGTCGAGGCAATTTTCGCCTAGCGTAGAACTTGTTAACTTGTGAGATAACTTTCCCTTACAGATAGTTAGTTACTGGTAGGATATTAAGATTGGGTTGTTGATGTGGCCTAAAATAGAATAAGCTTGTGCAATTCATAACAATCAAGTAAGTGTGTTCAAGCACGAGTAAAGCCCACTTACAAGCTGAGACATCAGCATATTAAGTAACGTTTATTGCGAATTATTTTCAAAATAATATCTAACTTACTTGCCTATCATCTTGTTTTATTCGAATAAATAACTACTCATATGTAAACATACCGAGTCTGTTTTAAACATCTGCTTCTATTGTTTCTTAAAGTCATTTTAACTGTTTTATTTATTTTACAGTAAGCTAAGTTGTGGAATAAATCGAACCGTGATTACATGATGACATGAGGCTATCGATTACTCACTAATTATTTATGCTATTCCAGATAACGGAGGTAATTATATCGTAGATAAAGCTGGCGATCACGAGAGAAAATAGAATACATTTATAAGAAGTGGAGGAAATTACGTGTCTTTCTTCCGATATGGTATGACAATAAGCTGCAACGTAAAAACACAATAGTAAGTTTTATGTTGTTCTCACCGTGCATTTTCACTGCATGAGTAAAATCACCAACTAATGCACTTTTTTAATCGCTTATATCCCGACATGTTTCGGCGTCCAATGACGCCATCATCAGGGAGTATTCATTATAACTAGCATCCTGTGCTATCTGTAATGAATACCCCCTGATGATGGCGTCATTGAACGCCGAAACATGTCGGGATATAAGTGATTAAAAAAGTGCGTTAGTTGGTGATTTTACTCACAACTGTAGGTCTTCTGAAGTGTCAGTTATCTTCATATGCGAGTGTACAGCGTAATGTGCACACAGTAAAAAGTGTCAGTATAACTAAATGAAAACCATAGATAAACAAATGAGACACACAGGTTAAAGTACTTATATCTCGATATTAAACGGCAGTTTATTGTGGTAGGAAATTGAACTTGTACGTACATTACGATGTAATTGAAGGATGGCACAGCGTTCATTAGAGAACTAGGCGTGACCAATTACAACTCTGGGCGTTATTTATCTGCACAAAACACAAGTTAAATTGCGTGAAGTTTCACACGCATGCAACCCTTACAAGGGATTTTATTGACCCATTGCATTATATTACACGGGAAAGAGTATTGATCGATTGACCTAAAATTAAGTTTGACGAGAACAAATAAGGATAGGTACCGACAGTGTGCTAAACTGTGAATCGGGATAATTGACAGTCGTGACAAATGAAAAGTCCTTTCTATAAAACGGTTTTTGTGGGTAGTAGTTAATCTTTTTAATGTGGCGTAGTTGTAAATATTACCTGAGCAGATCTGCGTTGTTTGTTATAAGGCTGTAGATCTTGCTTCCTTTTTTGTTTATTTATTTTTGGTTTATAAACGACGCCATCGTTAAAATTATTACGTCATTAGTGGGTAATAAACTGTAAAAATGTGAAGCATGCTGCCGTAGCATAATTTTGAATGTACTGTCCCAACATTTGCTTAAAGTATGTTTTTTATTTAAAGACGCTGCCTGTTGCTAAGATTGTGTCACGTCGGTGGTATATGAAAGAAATATGGGTATGGGGGACAGTGGTAGAATGATACTTTTACGGTACAGGTGAAACATTCGAGAAAAATAAAACCTGTATCAGCGGCACTGTGGCACAAATTCCACATGAGCTACATGTGGTTGAAGGGACAGAGGATAATCACGACAGACCTGGGGATAGCAGGTATCTGGCGTCAGGCGTGACCCTGTTGTCTCCCGTACACACAGCAGAAGTACTGACAGTGTAACTACTGTGTCTAGTTGACCTGTGTGAAGGCGAAACAGGGAATGAATACGTGTGTGAGAAAGGTATTTAGTAATTAATTAGGAAGAGCAACTAGCGAGGTGCCGATCCCAGTGGCCGCGCCGTCTGAGGCATAGGTCTGCTGCCGCACGCTTGCTGGGATCGTGGGTTCGAATCCCACTGGCGGCATGGCTGTTTGTCTCTTGTGAGTGTTTGTGTTCTCAGGTAGAGGTCTCTGCGACGGGCCGATCCCTCGTCCAGAGGAGTCCTACCGACTGTGTTGTGTGTGTCTGAGTGTGATCAAGTGAAAATAAACAACTTCGACACCTGCTGTGAGTAGGTAGAAGAGGTCAGGACTACAAAACAAAAAACTAGTGGTGTGTGAAAAATATTACACACAGAAGAGTTATGTAGATTCGTTATTCATTCGTGGGTTAAATTTGAAAGGTGAATATCGTGGCCTGTTCAAAGGCACGTCCAATTTCGTACGTTACCTAAGATTAAAATAGCCTATGTAATTTTACGGGGTTTTCTTAAAAATAATTCAGTAAACGTTCTTTCGACAAATAAGGAACGTAATTCTGTTCACGCCTTTAACTGCAGTACCCTGTAAATTTAATGGGCAAATAAATTTTATTTTCAAGGTCTAGAAATTATTAACACGAACACAAAATACGCAGCTACAATTTACGCGATTTGAACAAACTTATAATCACTCTCAATGAGATAAATCTTCGTACATCATTGGATATGCTAGCCCTTTAGATAATGTAAATAAATGAATGATTGGTTTATCCTGTGATATACAAAGGTGATATTTTATTTGGCATTATTAATTACAATGTAAGAATACTGGGCTCGTTTGTGAAGAATAAAGAAAATTAAGTAGGTTGATGGAGATTTTACATTTTCTAGTAAATGACGCAGAAGAGGTGTAGATGTGATAAAGGTAAAGCAATCCCTGTACAGAACTGGACAGGCCCTGAGAGTTCCATGAGGTTGAGGCTCCCAGATTTCAAGGCAGTCGGCACATGAAGATGGTAAGGTTGTCAGCCCTACGCACCGGCTGCCTTTACCTCCCCAGGAAATATTCCTTGTACTCATTTCTGTTAGAGGCTGAGTCGGCCCCAGGGCCATAGTGCGGCCGGAAGGATTATGTCAAAGAAAAATTCCAGTGACACCATCGGGAATCGAACCCGCTACCTGCCGGCTTGTAGTGCAGTGCCTCAACCACCTGCGCTACATCCATTTATGAATTCGGGTATGTGGCACAGATGCATATATGATGTTTCATACGTTACACGTAGAATCATGTATCAGGCGTGACAGGTATGTCGTAGGTTTCAAATTGCGTGCAGTTTTATCAGCAATAGCATCTGTTAGTCAACGCCTCTCCTTGCGCTTTGTCTAAACATGCACAGGCAGAACATACACGTGTCTGGTATCATGTGTTATTGCAATGGCTCCCATATTTTGGCCAGCAGATTCTTTGCCGGCACAACTTTTACAGAAGTATGCGCACTTAAGAACCCGCTACCGCCGTGTATCTTCCAGCATTCTTCATGAGTATGCAACGAACGTACATCACAAGGAATCCCAGTGACTTTGTTGTAGTCGTGGTACGCAGAAGCACGAACGCTACAAATAAGTCATTATATTTGAAAACAAATGTTAAAGTAATTAATTTTGCCATGGCCTATGGTGGTACCATGTGAAAAGCGGAGTATATCTTGGTCCAACCAATTTCAAACTTAGTGGGTTTGGAATTATACTGCTTTGTAGATTGTGTAAGACTTTTAAATGACCCATAACTCTTACCATGTATTGAAGATGAGGTTTGCAGAAGAGCCTTCCAGTAACAATTCAGCCTTTATGATTCCGCCAATTGACCTGTTTAGAAAACGCATTTGATACTGACAGTGTGTGTATGGTGACCGTGTGAAGACATCGCGTGGCTGTACCGATATGGTTATTCACAGCCCTGAAGTTGTTGGTCGACCGATAAACATTTATCACGCGTCACATTTTAGTCGGCAGGCTGGAAAGTGGAAAATGTAGAAGTACTGAAACCGGACATATTACTTTCTGCAAATACCCGATTCAATTATGCGAAACCTGAGATTCTCACAGCCTTCTTGCGATGTTAGCAGGGGACAGGACGCAACATCCCATAGGATTTGCAAAGTTCGATTGATTTGTGGTTGTACCGTTATGACAAATTACAATTCGACGCACTTCGCTCTGTTCATGTCAGATGGAACTGGTTAGCAGGCTCTTGCGATGCTAAGTTCCCGTCACGTCACATTCGAAAAAATGACAGCAAGCCCAACCCACACGTCAAGAGAATGCAATTTCGCTACAAAACATCAACCAGTTGGCCGTTCGATATAGCCTAGATATTTATTGAACATTTCCTTAGATTATATAAACTTATGCCCTTCAGACACCACTGTCATTTAACTTTAAAGGCTCGGAAGAGGGAGGCAGAGAGAGAGAGAGAGAGAGAGAGAGAATGAATTCAGAGTGCCTAGAAGGAAACTATGACTTGGATCAGTGGTGTGAGAATGGATATTCATATAAATGAAGACCCTCTGGTGTGTTGGGATGAACACTGCTTCTTCACTTGAAACTAAAGACATTAATGTGTTATTGTGAAAGTGTTTTCGTGGTTAATAAAACGACTAAAATGATTTAGTAATTCCTTAATATCTGGGAATCAAACTAAAATAACTTTTTAAGACACTATGATACAGAGACCACAATGAAATTTAACTTCTACAAAAATAAAATGGAGCCCCCGTACTCTACAATGGAATATAGACTTCAGTGTTAGCAGACATATCGCAGAAACCATGTAATGCGACTAGAAAAATAAATTCTAAATTCTAAAAGAATGAAATGTTAATATAGTGAAATAAAAATATACAAAAATAAAAAGCAGTAATTTAGTAAAAACAACAAATAAAATAAAAAGTGTTAATAATTTTAATAGTATCATAGTACAACGAATTGCTTGGTACGAGTAACAGCATAAATGGTATAACTAAACGTACTAATCGGCTAAACGTCGTATTCAGAGAGTTTATGTTTAGTGTTCAGATTAAGAATCTTTTCTGGTGTTATGGTGAGTGCGTAATTATTTTCTTACAAGTCCATTAATTTTCGTAGAGATTTAAGTAGCTTATTTATGGGAATATGTTTATTGTTTTATATTAAAAAAGCTATCGCCCTGGAAGAAAAGGAGAAACTCCGAAGAATTCCCGTTAAGGATGCTGTCTTTTGAAAGAGGTTCGAACTGGGTACCTTTATAGTGCAACATACTATCTTTGCGCAAAACTGGCACTTGTAATTGAACTGCGGAATGTAGTAAGATGCAGTGCTTTAAGTTTAGGACAGCAGACTGCTGAAAAAACCAATCACGAACCCAAGTATGAAATATAGGTCGAGAACACGAATTTCAAGCTACGAATACGTAAAAGTAATGGTCGAATGGAGTGAAATGTGTTGGATTGTAATGAAATCTACAGCGCAATATTGAGTCTGTTCTGTAGACAAGATGACAATTGAGGAACTCATCACAAGGAAAAACGATAAGGCGTGATTTTATCTACGATGACCTCATGTACAAAGGAGAAAATAACAGGATATTGGGCTGGTTTCGACAAACCACTGTAACATCTGCTTTATAGATTGTGTCTATCTGTACAGCTCCCTGCGGAAGAAAGAGAGGGGTTCCGCGGCAGGCGACGCCTCTCTTCCTAGGCGCCGAGCGGGCCCTCTTCTCCATCAAAACACACACACACACACACACACACACACACACACACACACACACACACACACACACACACACACCTCCTCCTCCACACCAGAACTAAACAAACCAAAGCACACAGAACTTCCAGCAAATCAGCTCTTGACACGCGAAAAAAACATTCTTACTGTATACACGCGACGGAGCGTAGCGTGATGGTGAGTTACAGCGTCTCCGCCCGAAGAAAAAAATAGTTCCGATCTAATTTGATGCAATATTCCAACCCCCACCCTCTTACCCACCCCTTAAAGTACTTAGAGGTGGAAATAGGATCACTATAATAGGGTATAGTGAACTCTCACCCAGGTACTTCCCAGGAAATGTATTACGTTTGCGTGTTGAGTTGGCATTACATTATATAAAAATCTAACTCAAATACTGCTGTACGATATCAAGTTTGTAAGGAGCTCGACGAGAATTTTAATTCTTGCATTGACAGTACGATATTCAAATATCAGTTAATAGCATTTACTTCACACCGTTCCGTGCATCCTTCGGAAATTAAGTGAAAATAGTTGGGGAATTTGTATTTTTTCCCAACTTTATTTTTGCCTCGTTATTCCACAATAATTTACTTTCTTCTTTCAACTTACTCTTAAAATTTGTAAACTCAACCAGGATATTTTACCTGCAAGCGTTGCAGAGGTCACGTAAGGGAAGCAGTGTAAAAACGTTTTGGAAACAGTGTAATCCTATGCAAGGCAGCATATTTAAACAAAGCTACGTGCTCTTAGGCATAAAGCAGTTACTAGGAACGAAAGTTTCTGAGAATAGAATTAAATCCTCATTGGCATGCTATAGATTACAAGGTTACATGACGTCGTGTGTCATTACTATATCATTTCTCTTTCTGGCTATAACTTGACAGTAATAGAGCAAGGAATTTTCAGAAAATTGTAACACTCGAGTTATTTATACACTGCTGCTTAAAAGTATACGTACGCTTTGATTGACATGTGCAAAAAGCAATATTTGGTGATGGTGGTGGTGGTGGTGGTCGACGTTGCCGTCATCGTTTTCGTCGTCGGCTTCGACGTCATCATCGTCGTCGTCGTCATAACAAAATGGGTAAAGGAAAACGTTTATTAGCTACTGCTTCTGGTGATGTTCGTGTACGTTCGCGTACAGAACAAATCGATAATACTTAAGACAAAAATACGCACCTACATCAGTTAGTGTTGTTCGGCCCAGTTGCGCTCCTTTCCGACCTTTCGATATGAAGTGCTGTAAAGGGGTACGACGAGTGAAGAGTATTTTAGTTATACTTACTGATAGACAAATTACTTAATTACCCATTTATCAGAGCTGTAGCTGCAAGGGCACACTGACACTTTCCCTTGCTGTGCTGTGACTGGAATATTAATATTTTGTCGCTCAAACCGTGCCGCGGGCAGACAGTTATGAGAACAAAATAATGATAATGAATAATAAATATAATAATTTAATAAAATAATATAATAATTATAAAATCAATTGAATACTGGGAATGTAATAAGGGGTTAGGGTAAAATAACAACTATATTTACGTAAATACGAAAGGCACATCAGTATTTTGTATTTCCCCGTGTTAAGGAACAGTGTAGCCTATATAATATCACGAATTTAATGTGTTCCATGTCCGTGCGCTGTATTATGCAAAAAACACTAACCACGAACAAATGCACAAAGAGAGTTTTATCATCAATCGTAACACACTCCTACATGTTTCGACCCTGCTGGGTCATCTTCAGGGAGAACTTTTTTGTTATCGTTACACTAAGGTTGCACTTTATAGTTGAGTGAGCATGTGTTGTTGACTGTGTACTGCGTTGTTTTTGGAGGTGCGAACTCTCTGCGGTCACGACCTGCACTGCAGTTCACGCCTCCAGTACACAGTCAACAGCACATTCTCACTCAACTATAAAGTGCAACCTTAGTGTAACGATAATAAAAAGTTCTCCCTGAAGATGACCCAGCGGAGTCGAAACATGTAGGAGTGTGTTACGATTGATGATAAAACTCTCTTTGTGCATTTGTTGGTGATTAGTGTTTTTGTATAATATCACGCTTCATCACAGACGTTATGCCGTATTGCGTAAGTGTATACTCGTATACCCTTTAGTTGGACAGTTTCGACTGTGTGGGTTATGAATAACGAGCTGACTACTGCCGTTTTCACGTTCTATTTTCGGGTTCTAAAGTCTTGACAGGTGAAATTAAATCAGGACTGACCGTGCCGTAATTGTGTAAATTTAACACCACAGCCGGGTTTCGCATGAGTTGCGGAGTTTCTTGGGTAGCGAAATGGGGGATTCACGAATGTGCGTGTCAGATGAAGAAGTTTCACATTCTTTATGAGCCCGAATCTCTGATGTTGTTTGCTTGAACCAAGTTCGCGAAACCGTTACAGGGAACGCCTTCCAGTGGCGCGAAAATAAAGCACAGTGTACTTCGACATCGTAGAAATTCTGGCAGGATCAATCACCTTAGCGTATTCGTGCTGTGCTTTATTGCAAGTGCTTTTATTGTTGCTGTAACATTTTCTTCCCTTTAAGTACGACCTGGTGTCTTCTGTTGTGATTTACAGTTGTGTTTGCATGTTAGTTACAGCTTGTTTGATAACAGGCTCAACCCGCTGAAGAAAATGACTTCAAGGAATTTTGTCTGATATAGAGAAGACAGAATTTCAATGTTGTAAGGTTACTCCCTCTTGTTTTCTAAACAGCACTGCTGTTCTACAAGCCGTTTTTCTCCGTGTATCTACAGACCGATCGTTCCCTGCTTCGCATATTTTTATCAGTTATTGTTGAAAACCCGTTATAACTGAGATCTGTTAGAGTTACAAGTAACGTGTACAGCATTTGCCGTCAGACCCTGTTTGTTTCCCTGTAACTTTAAATTAGTAATGTTTTGACCACATTCTAAGAAGATTGACATTAAGTTTAGAATATTCTGTGTACTGGACATAGGAACTATTGTCCGTTGTCAGTTTCTCGTTTTAAAATCCATAGTAGAATTCCAGCTACGGTTGTGAAGGTGTTTCTAAAGAACCTGAATATTTCAAAATCCTTTGTTCATAGATAGGCGTCGCGTAGTCCTGGAGCCACGAATAGGCCGGAGGCACACAAATATAGTCTTGTACATATAGACCTAACTAAAGAACGCCATTTGTCTGTAATCCGACACTTTAAATACCTCATTGATTTTCTGTAATGAAATACCTGAAAATTGAAGGCCTTAGGTAAATACATGTAACATGCGAACATTCTGTTGTGTGTCCCGTGACAATCACAGGCAGCCTACAGCTTTGGATGCCGAATGCTTCTTCATCGCAAATGACTTGCAGTAATAAAATATTGTCTCGTCCTGTGCTTGTCCAAACTTCAGCCCGCGAGGACGTGTCCGTGATGTCACATTAGTGCTAGCCTACACTAGTTCGAGAACCGAGTGCTGCTGAGAGAGGAGCCGTGGTCGTAGTATTTGGAAGGAAATAAATGTTTCGTAATTACATACATATAACTTACCACATATAAGGAATTAAAGTACACAGTGTAAAAGCGTACTGTCTAGCTTTGAAAATTACTTTCTGAATAAACAATGACCTTACTGTAGCCGTTTACCCTATACACGTAACATCTTTATCCTGTGTGTAACTTGTATCTAGTACTTTTTTCGCAGACCTTAGTGCTTGGTTATGCGTTCCAAAAAATTGTCTATATTCTGAAATATTGTCTTTCTAGATAACTTTATTTATCGTTCAAAGCTTTGTTGATGCAGAAAAAACGTCACCATATTTTCGTCACTTTATAAAGCTGAGATAATTATTATATTCGTTGTCACTTTGACTTAATATTTCACTGCCCAACAACTTTTGAAATGTTTCAAGCAGTCGTTTGAACATTTATGACGTCATTTATAACTGCTTCATTATGTTTGCAAAAATCATTATTCAAAGAGGCCCAGTTACTTCAGCAAAGTATATAAGCTGCGTCATGTTTGTAAGCAGACCATTAAGTACTTGAAGCTTTGTTGCCGTAAAATGTTTTAGGGCCAATAAAACTTGTGATAGGAAATGTACTGGTTTGCTTGTCTATAAGCAAGCAGCGGTGTTGCGTGCTGCGGATGAATTTTGCTTGATTCAATTTTCTGCGCAGAGATTGATAATCCCGATGTAGCCCGTCAAACAGCACGAAGGCGCTGAGTTTGTATTTCAGCTACAGTAGCCCATCAGTAGCAGAGGGACCACCTGGGACTTTGAATGTCAGAGCGAGATGGTTTGTATTTTCGTAACTTTTAGATCGTCAAGAAATTAGATGGTAGATAAACGCCTGCCATCAATTTTAATGGAAAGTATCAAATAGCGGCACGAGATGCCACAGTACAATTTGACGGTGTAATTCAGATGTGTTTATATATACTTTCGGTCCTGCTAGCACGGTGACCGACATACCAGCCTCTTATGGCAGTATTTTCTCACATTGGTCACAAAGATTTTGTCCTTGGTGAAGGTACGCTAATTCTAATGCAACCGTATTTGAAACATTCGCACTGTGGGGCGATTGTAAAGGAAATACCTAATATTAAGTGACTGTATCTCCAAAATGGAATGATATATTGCTACCATTCTTGTAGCATTTTAAATCTAATTTACTAGAATTTACTATCAAATTTTAGAATAGACCGCAGACGTTTGCACACACGTCTGTAACCTTGAAGACACGGACGCAACACCTGTCCGTAAGAAGCCAAGAGGAAGAGTGGCAAAGTGTTTGGAATCTGTGGAACCAGTTTATCGGATGCCTTTGATTTTGATCTGTGGACATCCGCAAATATTTCTGAAGATGTTGGAACTGTCGTGCTGCCGTGTCGGCATGATGTATGGAGATTGCGATCCTAATGGAAGGATGCTCTTAATAGGGAGTTCTTGTTGCAATCTGACAATAAGTGCTAGTATTACGGATTTAAAATAAAGCTAGGTTTGCTTCACTATAGCCTGCCTTTTATGAAATACAGCTATTTAACGCTGTTCGTGTACATACGTATCTATCTGTTTTACTGTCGCTCTCTATTGTATAAAAACTTCTATTCCCACAAGACAAACTATAATTTTTGTGTGTAAAATGTTTCATATTCAACATCACTTGTTTTTAAGACGTTCCCATTTAAATATTTTTGTCCGTTCCGGATACTCTTTTAAAGAGATAGATGTGTGTATAAGAACCTATGAGGTGTTAATGAAACCGAAGTCGAAGTCAGTGAGGACTAATTCTGACAGTGAACAGCATTATGTTGTTTTCTAATACTATGGAAACATTTCATTAGTTTTCACAAGAAATTTCGTGTGTTGTGTTGTGCAGCTGAATTTGTAGAAATTGTAGTGTTTTATGTGGGCCAAGGCAATGTGACTGACGGTGCAGTATTACTATGATTCCTGCATTTACGTGATGTGCATTGCGTGTCATCTTCACATTACAGGTTTACGGGTCCAATCTCGAGCTGACAGATTCTGAATGAGATTTCTTATCAGGGTGTATGGCTCTAAAGTACTTTCGTATTTATGCACGAGTGATTAAAAAAAAGCGTATCACCGCTTACACACACATTTACACAACTTTCGCTACCAAACTTAGAAACAGTTTTGTTTAGTGAAAGTCCTGTGTGCTCGATTGTATTCGGAATGCATTGGTAGTTTCCGGTAGGAAGCGTATCATTTATATTACCTGCGAATGATATGTCAGAATGTCAGGTTCTAATCTTACCCTATTTTTGTGATAGACTCGGTCACGAGAAGTGTAGCATATTTTGAAAACACTTCGGATGAAAACATTTTCCCCTGTATCGAATCTTAAATATGGGGATTTTATGCGTAAGGGGGTCTCTTAAGTGTTTACCTGAAGTTGTGACTGATACCTTGTGTTACTGAAAAGCGACTTTTTTTATGGCGTAACAGTTCCTAGTGTGCCAGGGCCTTATTATCGAGGCTCCACAATGATACTCAGACACACCACTCTCATTAGGACTCCTCTGGACGAGTGATCAGCACGACGCATAAGCCTGTACCTAACAACACACAACACTTACAAGAGACAGACATATACGCCCTCAGTGGGATTCGAACCCGCAATCCCAGTAAGGAGAGGCCGCAAACCCACGCTTTACACCGCGCGACCACTGGGGTCGGCAAGCGAAATTTCACTGTAGGAAAATGCAAAGCGGAAAACACACAGTGTTCTGCGAATGGTGAAGGAACTTTAAAATTCTGTCAGCCTCCATTGCCCTCTGCTCGATTATCTTAAAACAACAGGGACTGTGGTACCGATAAGCAAAATATGTGATTTCCTAAAAACGAAAATAATGTGTGTGTGTGTGTGTGTGTGTGTGTGTGTGTGTGTGTGTGTGCGCGCGCGCGCATATTTGTACAAACAGGAACCAGCGCAAACCGACGTAGGAATTATACCCATAAGAAAAGCGTGAATTGCTTTGAAAAATTTGAATTTTAAATTTTATTTGACTAAGTTATAGCACGTATATTGTCATGCATATATTTGCACTACTTTCCGTTTAATAGAATTGCCACTTTTAATGTAATATATATCCGTATGTTATGTTTAATTCCTTATTACTTTACTCTTCAACAATGGGAAATGTTGATATGAATTCGCTCTGGAGCAGTGAAGACTGGGCAGGTCGTGTGAATGAAGCTTGTTTCTGAAAATTCCATTATGTTAGTATTTCCTTGTAACAGTTTTTATGCCACTGTATTAAGTTCTATTTCTTCTTTTCCCATTGAGGAAAGTTCAGTTTCGCGTGGGTTATTTCTTAAATAAATGTACAGTATAGGGTTTCTGCATATTAGAAATCACACATCAATGCTTCTGGGTATCTTAAAAACGGACTGTATTTCATTTTTCAGAATGCCCACGTGTATTGACTTTCCTGATGCTAGTACTCTTTGTCACGGAAATAATTTCCACGCACAGAAATTCCTGTACATAAATTCTAGCAACAGCCCACTAAACCATATAAATATATTTCAGTGGAAAAATCGTAGTAGGTTGTGAAATTTCTAGTCGCGGAATCAGTCCAGCAGGTCGCGGGAAATGGAGCAACTTCCGAGTGGATTATAGGTACAAGTGCAAGTTATAATAAATTGAACGTTCCAGGAAGTAATCTATAGGCCTGCAATACGAAGCGGGACGAGGTCATGATGGCGGACTGTACCTTATGCTGTAATCGTGTCAATGTCCGAACAGTAAAGTACGTGGACACGCGTAGCTGAAACCTCGCCAAACTCGCCAGCGATAGCCGCGGAATACAACTCAAAGAGTAAGGAGGCCTTGCAACAGTGGGACAGGTAGAATTCCGCTTCATTTCTACCTGTTTGTGCAGGTAATGTGGAGAAAACTGAGTGGCGAGGAGCATCATAATTTTTAATCTTGGCCACGTGTTTCTGTGATAATTCAGGGAAGGTGATATGGACGGGACATGTATCACTCATGGCACACTTGAGAAATGAATACAACATTTTGGGAGGAAAATATATGTCATTCTTCAGGCCTAGATGGGGTTAATATTAAAATGACTTTTAAAAACTGCGTTCAGGGTACGAAGTAGCTGCGGAATTCTCTAAACTAAATTCTCTAAATCCGCTGTTTTAACAACAGAGTGAAATTTCTTCATAAGATGAGCATTTAGTAGTTTCTGAAGAGGGATTCTTTTCCGGGGAGTCAGAGACAGTGGTAATTTTCCAAGGATAGGTTTACGTCAAGCACTTACAGTCTCATTTGACACTTATTTTTTCTTAAAAATGTGTTAACACTTTTAAATTACACAGAATATTGTTTCCGTGGAATTACATGTAAATAACTTTCGTCAAACTGGCATAAAATGGGAACGAAATTGTACCTGTAAGGGTTTTTTTTTATTCATGTGAAATTATGTCGACGATCTAAAAATTTTGATTCTTAATTTTTCGGCCATTCTGTCCGAAATGGTGACGTTAGCTAGCAACGAATTGCATAAAATAATGACTAAGAATAGTGATGAACAATACGAAGAGATGGGAAGGCTCTCCTGGACCACTGTAAATAAAAAATTCAGACTTATTCCCATTCGAGGGCTGTAGAATAATATGAAAAAATGTTGGACAGTATTCGAACCGCGTACTTCCCACATTGAAGTCAGGCTCTTTACTCCTGTTTCTTCATCATACTTAAGACAATGTTATACATCTGGCATACAACAATGGATAATGTCTAACATTAACGTATCCACATTTTGTGAAACAGACGCTGACGTCATTTAATATCAAAAAGTAGGTAAAAATAAAAATAAGTACCATAACATAAAAACATGTCAGCTTTCATATTTATAAAACTGGACGTTTTGTAACACGTCAAATGCATTAAGCGTTCGAAATTAAAAGCATTTTGTAGAAGAGAAACCAAAATAACAAAACAGAGTCCCTTGATTCCTGTAACGAGAAGACTTGAAAGTATGAAATCCGCTCAGAATCATACATTTCTTTAATATGCTCTAGTGACTAAAATTATTTCATACAGGCCAAGTTGTAAATGTGTTCAAGTTCCAATCAGTGGCGCTAATTTCTGCGGAGGGATGGCCGAAGTTTTGCTCTTGGTTGGAGTTTTGGGGAGTTTCGCAACTCCACCACAATCATTAAATGTTGTTTGGAGTTGTGTGGGGAGCCGTTTTTGTATTTGAGGTGAGTTGTGAGAATGTGTGAACTCTTCCTACTGAATGTCGGTTTTAATAATATGTGAATATGTACTCATATGCCTTTCTGCGTGTTCATGGCACGCCTCTTAACAACGGAATATTTGGCCATTTCCTGCACTTTTTATTCAGTGAAAACACTGTGTAGGCCTTGCGATAGTTCGTCAGTTTAATTTTATGACGTACGCGACGGATCTCGCTGTAGATGGCACAGGAATTCTCCTCTAACTTTCGAGGTGCAATTTTCCCTTCGTGTGATATGGCTTACTTACAACCCGTACATGAACTGAAGATCGAGTCGATATTTATACATTCATATATTGATATTGTGGCTTTCAGGGTACCCTGAAGAAGGAGGCATTACTTCCTTCGAAATGTCATTACCTATTTGCGACACTACGCCTCATAATAACGTAGAATTTTTTAATTTTCACCGTCATGGAAATAGCAGAACCCGAATTGACGCCTTCTCTTCAGCTTCCTATGAGTATGAATTAGAGTTGCCCTTAACACAGCAGTCACTCAGCTATTTAAGAAATTCGCTCCATTTTATGGAATCCGAAAGCTTAACCAAATAACCCCGACGAGTGTGAAGACCTGTGCAACATTTCGTCACGTGCTGGTTTATTATAGCAAAGAAATTTTAGTCTTTGGCCGCTGCTTAAACACGCCGTGTTTATTGTCGATGATTGCTTGTTTAATACTAATATTCGCAGTGGCTCCCTTCAAGTACAACCGAGGACGCTCCATGCCGTGGTGTCAGGGACCTAAATCAGAATTTTTGAAACTCCTTAAACATAAAGTAGAACAGTTTCTGTCTTCTGAGTTTTGACGCCATGTTGTTTGTTACGTAGGTACCAACATTACGAAGGGAAGTAGGTGGAAAGAGGTATAAGACAACAACAAAGTAGGTGAAGAGCCAGAAATTATATATGACACGTGTTTCGATGTCGTTTACATATGAAGAAATATGATGAAAATCATGTTGTACTTAGTGCTGTATTCATTAGCTCTTCCACAGAGACCTGTGCTGCAGCACACACACAACACATCGTCACCCGTGTATTATGTGAAACTGTAAGGATCACCCATGTGTAGCCCACACTTTATTGCAGTTTACCTTTATATTATAATTTTGTGTATTATAATCTACTTGCTCGGATTGAAATGGAGCGTGTTTCACTTTTTGGGGGGGGGGGGGGGGGGGTTAAACAATGAAATAGAGAGATGCGGTGTGTCAGTTGGCCACAAGTTTAATCGATAACAACTCTGATACTGACATCGAAACATTTAACCACAGGAACGTCGGTCTACGTGACGTGTCTACCAGTCCTCGTTTCCACAAAGGAGAACAGGAAGCTATTCTCACTGGACTGTCGGAATTAACGGCTAAAGTGTTCATGTGAACACTTAGAGAACAAGCTCCTAAGAATTTCCACAGTTTTGTGTGTGCCTACATTAGTAACATTCACATGAAATTCACTTCGAATGTCAGGCTTCTCCTGTTTAACTTAAATGTACATGACAAAGACATGGGTCGTCTGTTCATAATTTAGACTATGCTGTGATTGTAGGTGTATATGCGAAAACATGAGAAATAAATAGGGACTTTTTTCTGTGGCTCAACAGCCCAGCTCGGGCGTAGACCCCTCATTGTTCAGGTTTCTAGATTACACACAATTAGACGCACTCACACCCGACAGGACTCCTCTGAACGAGTGATCAGCACATCGCAGAGGTCGTTACCTACACAACACACAACAAACACGAGGGACGAAAATCCACGCCCTGAGCGGGATTCGAACCAGCGATTCCAGCAATCGAGCAGCCGTAGACCTGCGCCTTAGACCTCACGGCCACTGGATTCGGCCACCTACGGATATAACACCGCGAAAGTTTTCTGCGATTCCTTAGTTTATAATTATCGTGTTGTCATGAACACTGTACATGTCTGTGGATGTGTTAATGAATGCATGATAGTATTCTGTACTATTGGCCTTAGTTACCATAAAAAAACGGCACGTATGCTGACTGTTGGCCATAATTCTGAACCCGTTTTCGGTTTGAGAATTGTGGCAATAACATTCGTGAATAACGATTAATGCATGTGTTATAAAAGGTAAAGCAATCCCTGTACAGGCCTGGACAGGCCCTGAGGGTTCCACTAGGTTGAGGCTCCCAGATTTCAAGACAGTCGGCACATGAAGGTGGTAAGGTTGTCAGCCCTGCATGTATTGTGCTGGTGGTAACTAAGCTTCCGTAGGTAACGTGTCTGTCCTATTTAGAACAGACACGCATAAAGACCTCTGAGAACCACATTCATTGGCGTGCCAAAATCGAGGAGGCGAAATTCTTACGAGCAACTTGCGTAGCTCTAATACATGTTTATGTCATATTTCCGTAGTTCTAGAAGTGACACCTCTTAAGGTTTCATTCACAGGAAAGTCTCCCCATGCTTTTCTCGCAGTTCGCTAAATTCTAGCGGCGGTACCACTGAACACTTCATTCAGACGAATGCCTTGCCAGTTCAACGAACACTGAAATATTACGCTTGTTGCTGGCGCCTAGTGTCGTCTGGTTAAATTACGAAGTCTGACGTACCGACCACCATTATTGATTCTGCGGTACGTAAATATTCTGTATTATAACATGGTATTTCCGGGAAGCAGGTACACCACACACGGTCACAAAATTCGAACAGGCGCCAGTATTGCTCTGTAGCTGATTTTATATGAAGTTCTTCAGCTATTCGCCGTTGGTTCCACAGAGAGTGGAAAATATGAATGTAATGTAACGATAACGAATTAGCCATTTACTTGGATTAAACAAGTAATGGTTATTAATGGAGGAAGGAAATTTGGAAAGAAGTGGAAACAAAAGAGGCTAGAACGCCTATAGGAAGCCTCCCTCATTATTATTTACTTTACAAGTACTAGCCATGCAGGGATTGACAACTTACC
This sequence comes from Coptotermes formosanus, assembly GCA_013340265.1. NCBI lineage: Eukaryota > Metazoa > Arthropoda > Insecta > Blattodea > Rhinotermitidae > Coptotermes > Coptotermes formosanus. The sequence continues at coordinate 36,253 of BLKM01007982.1, read as the reverse complement.
GATTCTAGGGTGTCCATAAATAAACCATACAAAAGTATTGAACTAGTTTGTAAATATTTTTGACATTGTTGGAAATAAAATTATCAGCAGCTTTGCGATTTTCAATTTAAATACAAATTAATCTCTAATAGTGCTCCTTGTCCTAGGAGAGGGAAACTTAGAAATGTCTTGTTTGTGATGTTAAGCACTTGTTACAGAGTTTCTACACGTTTAGTGAATTCCATTGCCTCAAGATGTTATATGCAGACGCAGAATATTTGGCGTAGAAAGTATGGCGTAACATCTGCAGCTCTAAAGCTTTTAATGCAGTATCCAGAATACTAAAATGAACAGAAGTTTGAAGATTTCGGAAGTATATATCTCAGGAAGACGTTCGCTTTCGCTTTAAAACTGGAGGTACGTTAAAGCAGATGGGCGGAATTTGTAGCGTGAGAAATCATTCCGTTGTAAGCCCTGGGCGACAGAAACCACTGCAGGGAAGTGATTTTTTATTTCTGTGGGTTACTGACTTTATTTAACGCATCGTACTGAAATGTACATATTGAGGCCTATGCAATTTTACTTCGGTAACCATCTCCTTGATCATATCTCATTAAATGGACGAAACAAATGAGTATATTTCGTAGCGTAGGTAAATGAAACTTGCCTTCGTACAGTTATTAGGAAACAGTAGAAATTTGTTTTTAGAAATATAGAAAAAAATGGACTTAAAAACGCAGAACAACGAAATTGACTAAACATTTATATCCTAAGTTTAAAATTGATGTAAGCTAGGGAGTTGCAAAGCATGGTTAATCCAATTTTAAATGATGTAGCGTGACAGACTTTTAATGTTTATTTTCAGTCAAAATCACGGCAGCACTTTAAATCGCCAGCACCCGTTTAGAGAGTCTTTAAGATTTCAATACTTATTTTGTCTTCCAAGGAGTTTCCAGCAGTTTATGTAACCGAAATGTGAAACCATATTTTAAGATCTCTCCATTTACTTCCGCTATGAATCACAGGAATAAATCAAGAACCTGACAATGTATTCTTTTAAGATACCTTTTAATATTATCCTTCCACATGGGCCAAGTATTCCTGATAAAATAGGGGAAGGTATTTAAGAAAATGTCAATGAACGTGATTTAGCATGATTGGTATAGAGTAGAAGAAATAAAATGTATTGCTTGAGTTGTGTTTTCTTCTGTACATGAATCCATGCTTTATAACAGCAAATTCTAAAAGTAGGAGGCTGTATATAAGAAGGCGTATAGCCGTAGGTATTGTGGGTGCTGCTAGTGCAGCTAGCTCAGTGTATCTAGGATCAAGGGTGACGTGACAGCAAATGGAATACTTATCCGCTCTGCTGTTGCACTCGTACTTGGCTATGTAACGCTTCACAGGCTAGTTCAGTGAGTCCAGTAAACTTGGTCATGACCTTTGCCATACGACAGTTCTTACTTTCTGCAGTCTTACAGCCTTGTCGAAGGAAGAGAAATTCTGATACTCTCTCAGAGGTGTTAGCTACCACAGTAGCGGTGTAAAGCTACTACTCTCTGCGTAAACGCTGGATTTTATTGCGCGTTTCTCTTAACTTATAAGTCAACTTCAGTTCTGAACTTTAATTCGTAATATTAGAATCGATTGAATTCTAAGAAGTAATTTTTGTAGTTCGTAGAATATGACAAGCGGGTCGTTGCGACAGTTGCATTGCCAAGGTTCCTAGAAACTTCATGTCACAGTGGGAGAAATGGTGGTCAGTGAAACTTGTTTGTGAGAAAAATTACGTAAGCATACTAGTTCTGTTGGTCAGTAATATATGAAACTCCTGTTTTTCAAGAAGCCATTTAGTGGTTTAATTTTGAAATAAATTTCATGTTGCGTCTACCCATAGCCTACATCTAGCAAAGTATTTAACCCACCTCATTTTGTGAAAAAGGAAATTTGTCCTTATGCACGCCATGAAGGCGTAGTGGGGAGTCGCAAGTGAAGCTCCACACACTCATATTCAAGATCGGCACTTTTAAGTATGCGTGGTCACATTCACGCCGCAGCCACTTTATCCCGCGGAAAGGGCACCTGGTGCCCACTGTTAGTAGGTCGGCTGCACGGCGGACGTAGTCTGGACGCTTCTGAAATAACTGTCAGAAATCGAACCGCCATTTGTCGGTGGTCCAGTCCGTAACCTCGTCACTGTGCCGACCGTGCTGCACGGGCGCCTATTTCATGGTACTGTACTGCATTTTTAAATTCCTCAGACTTTGGGCAAATCGTTTATTCCCAAAGCTATTTTTGAAATTGCACAAAGAGGGCCCGTTTTATGTACTGAGAATGTCATAACTAATTGCGAGAATGTGCCTGATTTCTTGGCGAAATTGGAGTACGTACAAGCCGCAGTCTTGTTTCCTACTGAAAACACAATTGAATAGTGATAACAAGTTAATTTTCGCATTATCATAATACATTTCAAGTCGTGCGGCACGAAACGACATACTGAAGGCTTACTGTCGGCTTTAGTTATTCTCTTCTTAGTACGTTGAATGCACCAGGCAGGTTCTCCAGGACTTCAGTTGCACCAGGAAGGCCATTTATGAAGTGTTCCGTAGTGCTGCTTGGATCCGTACCGTGCAATAATGTGAAATATATATATTTTTTTTCTTTGCAAGGGACATGTTCGTGTCAGTTTGAAGCTAGGCTTGTAACATCTGAGATAAGCTGACGTGTAGACTGTTAAATCATAGCCTCTGGGGGAAGGTAACTTTGAACAGGGTTTCTGAGTTTCCCATGATAACAGTACACGGAGTAATCCATACTTACCGTCTTATCAGACATCATCTTATTCATCTAACCCAATCCTTCTTATCTGTACTTTACATATCGAACTTCAATCATAGAAGTGGAGCATTGCAGGCGTGTTTGTATGTTGAATAAAATTGTGTAGTACACGTCAGCGTATGTGGGATTTACCGAAATGAAATGTAGGCCTGGGAATGGACATACTGCCATAAATAAGTTTATTATCAACAAATTGCACTTTTCCATAGACAGATAACCGCTCCTACGTGTTTCGGATATTATTTATAGCCATTTTCAGGGAGCATCATTACGTACCAAAAGAAATAGACCTACTAAAAGACAAAGACTATACATGCTAGTGCTGTATATGTCGTGTAGTATATAGTGACGCATCCTGAAAATGCCTGCCAGTAATAGGCGAAATATGTAGGAATGGTTATCCATATACAAGTGCAATTGGTTGGTAATAAACTTATTTATGTACATGAGTTGCACGGAAGAAGTAGGGTATTAACTTTGGACATTGTGTTACATTTTTCGTTGTTAGTGTTAGTCCCTATAAGAAAGGATAACTTCAGGTTAGGTCGTGACCTCTGCCTTACTCATGCGTTCCCGTTCATTATTCAGTAGCAAGCAGAGCATGTGGCGCTGTCTGTAGAATGGGCTACGGAAAATATCGTCATATAAAATCATAAGTAAATAAATGAACACCGAGCTGGTAACACACCTGTATTCAGGATGCAGCCGGTTCGAATGGGTCGGAAAATAGGATTTACGTCCTTTTTTTTGTCGTTGTTCATATCTGTTAGTTCCAACGAAAGTTTGGTTAAGTGGCTTCAAACAGACCACGACAACTTTCTTTCGTATCTCGTATATTCGCCATTAATAGTCTTTTACAGCATTACAACCTACGCAGCATAACTGCTCCAAAGCACAGCGTGACGTTAAAGTTCATAACGATCTTACCTGTGTGCAGTTTTTCTAACTTGTGTAATATGCTTATATCAGAAATACTGTTACGAAAAATAGTTACAATAATTGCGCGTATCCAGTTTTGTGGAGTTGCTTCTTCTTCTTCTTTTTCTTCTCTTGTTCTTCTTGTTCTTGTTCTTGTTCTTCTTCTTCCCATTGGCAGTTTGGGTATCGTTGCCCGTTCTGCGACTACAGGAACTGATCTGTCCATCGGCGATGTGGTCTCCCAAAATTTCTGCCACCATGAGGTTTATACTTCAGTAGTTCCCGGGGCAGGCGGTTAGCTGGCATTCTTAGAACATGTTGCATCCATTTAAATTGGTAATTTTGAACTTCCTGAACCATTTCATGTACTCGCCAACGATTTCTCAAATCTTCACTTTTAATTCTGTCCCGTAAAGTTATCCTGTTAATGAGCGTATGAATTTCATTTGCGAACTGTTAATTCCGTGTCTGGCTTTTTGACGTAGCGTCCAGCATTCACTGCCATAAAGGAGGGCCGGTTTTGCTATTACATTGTGGAATCTAATTTGAAGGTCTTTCCTCATCTGTTTCCCAAAATTTCTTCTCAAATCTCCATTTAATTTATAATACTTCATGAAGTTCCTCTCAATATCTTTTTGGTGTTCAAACGGCGAAACATGAGTGGAGTTTATTGAAGTCACTAATTTTTAATTAAAGGTATTACTATTCTACGCGTCCCTTCTCCGGAAGAGAAAGGAAGTACCATGACAGATGTATGTATGTTACCGTGCCGATTTAATATATGGGTGTCTGTCGTGCAAGGACACTTCTGTCGTCCCTATAATGTTCCATGTCTCCGGAGCCATGTAATAGAAAGACCAACAGCGATTGTGCAGGTCATCATTGCATTTGGTAATTTCATGTTTTCTGTACTGTGCTATGTAAGATGTGAGGTTTTCTGGATGTATAAGTGCACTGAAGCACTTCCAGACGACCCGCCGCATCAAGGTTTAGTCGTCTAGCAAAGGTTATTACGGAGTTATGAATCCCTTTGGAGCCCTCAACACACTAGTTAATGAAAAAAAGTGGGGAAGGGTATTTTAAGCCTGCGTTTTGTCAAATTCTCACATTATGCAGTGAAGACTATTTTATCTTCCTGGATTATTAATTCCAACACTTAATTTTAGACATATTCTTGATAATTTTGTGTCAGGCAATGTATTCTACTGTTGTATAGTGCAGGGCAAACACGTTTCGTAAGATTTAGCCAATTATCCATCTTATTTTCATGTTCTAGGCGTTGTATTCAAGCTGTATATTCTGTTGCACAATAAGCAATGTGTGAGTAGCTCAATGATAATTTATGTGAAGCGTCTGTTTATATTTCTGTCACAGCAGGTGCTTAAGGACATGGTCGGGTGAGAAGCATGAGAATGATTATAAATATATGAAAACAGCAGAATTTGTAACTAAACTTATTTTTAACAGCATCACAGTCTCTTGGATTAATGGACCTTAGTGTTGATGTTTCAACTTTTTAAATATAAATTAAGCAGCTACTTATGACTTTAGTAGGAGAAGTCAGTTGGAAAGTTTGTGTTGACAAATAAAAAAACGAAGAATACCTCCACGCCTAATACGAAACACGCAATCGTTAACAAGAACATACGGCGTTCTTCTGCATCTAGGGCTACCAGGACACGGCGTGTTCAGTGTGGGGAACAAACATCACGCATATTGCGGCAATGCACAATTGTGCGCCGTGCCTACCTCTGTTAATCTGCTGGCCGTGAAGAGGTGCACAGTTTAGGTCCCACGTCTGAAGCCGTAACACTTAGACTGTAATAAATTACGTAGGAATGCATTTATAAGTGACTGTCGTAGCTTATTGTGGTGTACTTTACGGGCATGCACTTGGAGGAGCAGATTAAAGCAAATTAGACCGCCAGGCATATGAAAGCTGCGGTTCGAAACGTGGACGTCACGAATGCAAACTCGTAGAGTTGTGACATGTTTGGTTACTCAGAGGTTAAATATAAATTGAGTGACTTAACACGCACGTGGTGTTGACAGCAGCATGTTGCTGTGGTGTAGGCAGCGCTTCTGTGCACAGGCAAACGTCAGGTCGACTAACAAGGGTAATGAATTCGATGGTGAACAAAAATTAGCGTTAAGTAATGTTAGCTAAACAAATAATAAAATTCGGACACTTCCTGTATATGGTTCTACAGTATGAACAGAAGAAAGACGCAAGAAATGCAGCCATTAGTGAAAGTTCTTTTCATCATTCTGTGCACGAGTACCATTAGGTGCGCAGATGTGTATAATGTACTGTCCTTATCGCGTGTAGTACGGCGTGAATTTGTATTTTTATATAAGATGGAAGAAATTTCGGAAACTCTTATTAATTAAAGAGAATTAAAATATTTTGGTGGCAAGAGAAGATAAATTTCGTTTACAAAGCTAAGTAAAACAATAAATGAAATTGATAGCGGACACAGAGAAGAGGCGGTCTAGAAAACAAAACTGGTCAAGGAGGAATGAGGAGAAGAGGAGAGGAAAGATAAAATGCGTAAAGAAAGGCATAATTGAAGGAGGAGGGTGAAGGAGAAGAAAACATACGAGAAGATGAAGAATGAGTGTGACAAGGACAAGGAGCGCGCAGTGCTGGTGGTTACGTTAAGGTGTTGTAGCAGACATCGTTCATTGCATTTCAAAGTCTGTTGCTCCAAACACAGACGCGCCAGCTTGTGAGACGATTATTCGTGGCGTTTTTCAGCCTGTTAGAGAAACGGCACTAAACACCACCAACATTTCCGCGACAGAAAATTCTCTCTGTATTTCATTCCGTAGTTCTTTGTGATAATATCGTTGAATATATGTGGTCTCTGCGCCAAGTAGTTTGTGAAATAAAGTTGAATATCTTAATAGTTCAAAGCGAGTATGAAAACACATAACTTGATTGAGTATAAAGTATCCCTGAAATGTTTTCAAGATTTTCCGCACAGGACTACAGACTTTCTAGCGCAGCGCGTATCAAATACGCATTTGATATGTTTCGTGTGCATGGCCAGCGATCACCCCGTCATGACCCTCTTACGTACGAAGTGCCACCGTTATATCACACGCAATATTGCATGTGTCTAGAAATTTTCTCAATACTTTCCAACATTCATTATGAAGCATTTCAAAAGCTTAAGAAATTCTAGGTCTTCATATAAATTTATTGTGTATGTATACGCGTTGTAATTACACGCTTCCAAAACTGGAGCGATGCCTAAAATGCTAACGAAAGAAGCATATAATTTAGTAATAGGTACTTGATCCTATGTGTTTTAGTGTAAAACATGTTGCAAATCTGAGACTGATTTAATGCTCTTTCTGTCTGCACCTGATTTTTCTACGAGTACATAAACCGTTTCATGGGTCCATGGATTATTCTAGTAAAATGCTTGAGTTTAGTACTTATAAAGTAGTAATGAAGGTTTAAAGTACGCAGGATTTTCCTATAAATTAAGCAGGGGCGTGTACAGTACCAAAGACGTACGATATCCTTTGCTGTAGTGTGACTTCATTTCTGCTTTCACTGTTAATGATTTTTAATTAAATGTTGTGAGAGGGAAAACTTTACATTAGATTGGAGAATCAGGGAACAGAGCAGATAAAACACACATTAAATTTTCAGCGCAGTTTATTCACAGCTCAGATGTTTGAAAATCTTACTAAAATATGAATTAATGAATTTCATGCTACTAATTATTCCATCCTGAACTTAATTCGCAAACGTTCGTGCGTGTGTAAGCTGTATGTCGCGTTATCAAAAGAGAGGTTTCATAAACTCGATACTAAATATAGATTTCACGCCATCACCATGTTGGTGACTTTCCAATATGTATGATTTTAACACCAATGTCACATTTTAACAAGAGTCGTATATTTTAAAAGACATACCAAGTAACCACACACAGTTTAGTACCATGCATTAGGTGATTCTGCTGGAGGAGCCGTCTCAGAATTTCACATTGTTGTCATGTTCGCATTGGCATGTTGGGGTTAGGCTGCGAGTTGCCAAGATGTCTGTAACAAGGTGCATGAAGATTCATATAGCTGAAAGACATGCGCATGGACGTGATGCATTAGGTTCTCGTGATACGTACTTCAAAGAAAGTAGAACAGAATAGAACCGGGTTGGCTTTGTCGGTATAGCAACTAGGCTACGGGCTGGGTGGTTTGGAGTTCGAATCCCGGTAAGGTAAGAGGCACGGGGCGAGAGAGGTTTCTCTTGTCCAAACATCCAGACTGTCTCGGAGGCCCACCCAAACTCCTGTTCGGTAGAGACCGAAGTTATTTCCCCTCGGGGGGGGGGGGGGGGGAGGATGCGGTGTTGTTTACTCGCCTCTATCTGGCGCCGAGGTTAAGAATGAGTGGAGCTGTATAGTAACGTTGCCCTTGTTGAACTGGCGCAACCGATACACCACCGCGGTATTTCAAATAATGTTGATAGGAAATGCACGTTCAGGGTTACGGGAGCAGCAACTAGTGACGTGTTATCTTGCTCAGTTTTTTTTAAGTTTGGTACGTGAAAAGGCCAGAGAAAAATTTTGTTAACAAAAGTTTTGAGCCTCCTGTTCATATTTTTGGTTTATGCCTCTACGTTTATTCGTCATCACACAAAGTACGCAACTGTCTTTTTTATATACATACTAGGTGAAACCGTGTCCTGTACTGTGTAACTTACTGTACCGTTTTTCTTTCGTTTTTAGTTTTCATGGAACTTCAAAGCTTCGGAAAAAAAGTGGCGGAGTTTTTATCGGTGAACTACCACAGGTCTGCGCGAATGTACCGCTGGAACATACGTGGAACCGTGCATTCTGTTACTGATTGCCAGTACTGTACGAACTCTTCCGGCTGTTATGTAAATGTTAATGTTTCTGCGCCCTATTTACTTGTTGTTCCATAATTATTTGAAAATGGCGTGGAGTATCGAATAGAATCCTTGCACTCATGCAGGCCTGGTGATGGAGACAGTGCAGTCCATTCATGGGATACTATGGCTGTGAATGAACCAATCAGAAATACTGTGTTTTTTTTCGAACAGTTTTCGGTGGCTTCGTTCTCCAAAATTTAGTTGAGTATTAGGGCCCAGCCTAAGGTATTTAAAATAGTACTCGTTGCTTTGTGTATGTGTAATAGGTTGTCTTACTGTTGACAGTGATGCTTGTCAGGTACATCGAAGGCAACTTTGCCATATCTCTGGTTCCCGCCTGTAACATCATTGGCTTGGACAGGGGCAAGTTTGCCTTTTTTTTTTGAAATATAATATTACCAAAATATGAAGACTGAATCTTATCGATTTGTATCGATACATTGCTTAAAATGAAATTATTATTTAGCCCACACGTACCATAACCCAATATTGATAACCGAAAACTGTATTAAGTTGCCAATTCTTCTTACTAACGCGTAAATACGAAGGCTATTCGGAAATCAACCTGCGGTGGGCTGTTAAAAAAAACAAGAAAGAAGAAAAAATGTTTTATTATCTACAAAAGTTAGCTACATACTTAGGCTACTTCTCGACATAATCACCCTCTGAACTGAGGCACTTGTTGACCTATCTAAGACAACATACAATATCATGTAGAAATATTTTTGTAAGGTATTGTATTTACATCCTGAAGTAACTTTATCTTATTTAACACGTGTAACTGAATTATCTTTCATTTTACTTGACATTCTGTGTTAAAACGTATCTGAAACTTGAAGTAATGTGACCGATTTAAAAAATCAGCATTCTGGAATTCATGTTTACCATTCTAACTATTAGGAAGTATGTTTGATGCCACCGAATGTTACAGGGCGCAAGACACAGGAAAGCTGAGCACATAGTCTTAATTACTTACGTTGATTTCTTATGGTAATGTCGGTGCTGTTTTTAAAAAGCACGACACCTGTAGACTAAAAGGTCCCTATAAAGTGCAAGAGAACCACACTGATGTGAGAATAATATTCCATTCGAGCTGCTACACTTGGCGGTGTTTCAGTATGCATAGGTTGTGGACAGGGGCTTCTTTACCATCATAAGTAAACCAGGTGACATATAAACGTTTTATGAAATAATTTTTTCCCAGACCGGAGGCCGGTCATACGGACAGTATCACCTTAGACTGGAAAGGAGAAGTACACGTATAGGCGAGAAAATAGGGTGCAACCACGCACGTGCAAATGCGGCGGTCTGTTGTTTGTCGTTCTATAAGATATACCTAACCCCTAGAGCTTACGGGAGAGCGTTTGCAGAAAATTGCTTCCAACACTTGCCACTGCCGCTATTCTATTCCCAATTCCCTCTTTCCCAATTTAGGTCCAATACTTATTTGCACACCCTCTCATTTATCCTGCTTGGTCTTTGCTCTCCTTTTCTGGAATCGTCCCTTTCGAAGTCTCAGCAAAAGCCTGTTTTTGATACGGACATCCGTGTTCCTGATATTGTGCTGCATGTGGCCGCTCCACCACTCGGACAAGACACTGTACTGCAGTGAAAGAAACTACGTTGTTTCGTACAGCGTGAATGGCATACCGCTCTGCAATTCAGGGAATTGCAGATTGCTTTCCTTCTACTGATTGCGTTTTACCGAATACAGTTTTTTGTCTAATTTTCTCCAGACATAGATAAAAACATTACGTATGTCATGGCGTTCCAGTCACTCTGTTCATATTATCAGTTTTGTCTGTGCTGTAAATAATCTGCCTTTGAATCAAATTCTATTGCTTTTCCGGCTCCAACTTTGTGTGTAGCATTATCATCCAGGAGAGTTATAAAATAACTGAATTCTTGTCAGTAAATTTAACACGATCCATCCCGCTGTGCGCACAGAATACAGCAATGTACTACACTTTGTATGTCCCATGCGACACAACCTGTATTCACCAAATTGTTTTCGCAGTAAATGTTTCGGTCGTTCGACCATCGTCATGCGTATAATACAAAAACACTCAATAGAAGGAAAAGCGTTAATTTTTTAGAGATCTCACGAAGTAATATGTTTTATTTTATTTTATTTTACTTTATTTTATTTTATTTTATTTTATTTTATTTTATTTTATTTTATTTTATCTATAGGCCTGTGTGTCCAAGGTGCAACCGTTGACCGACGTCCATTCGGACCGACCCGTAATGTATAAATTCACTTCAGGGATGAGCTGTTTATAAAATTCATCCTATGATAGGGACAAAACGGCATAAGATATTACTGGAAGATATTTTATCGTTGATGCTGCCTTACTTGTAGCTGAAGTAATTCTGTACGGTACTTGTAAATATCGGCACTGTGATAGCCTGTAGCGTTACGTGCATGTTTGCATAGTGTACTTATGGAGATACTTAGGCGTGGAGGTAGCCTGCAGAAGGGGAAGGACAGTAATTACCGTTTCGATATAATTCTTAAATTGAAGGCCTATGCGAAGCCCAGTGTTGGATGACTTTGTCGAACCCTAACTGAAAGCTGTATCACGACTGTGTGAATGGACGTTCATTGAAGTTTTGTTCCTCGTTACGATAGGCTGTGACAACGAGAAGGTGTGTTTGGGGTGATACGAAATTCTTATGCAGGATTTCATACCGGACTAAAATTATCGCATTTGTTAATATATCGAAATACTGCACCTGCAGTAGAGCATGAGGTATCGGACGTCTTCTGTGCCAGTAAGGTGTAACACTTAAATCTGATATTACTTGTGAGATGAACGGCCGTACGTTTGGCAATAACCGTCACTAATATTTGTGGCATTTTCAGTCGTCACAAAGTTTCGGAGACTGAAATTCTCGTCGGCTTCAGAGAGAGTCACTGCTCTGTTGGGCTCATTAGCAAGACCTTGAATCTGTAAGTTAGGAACGCTGGTTTGTGTCGGTTATAGAATGTCCAAAACATTAGTCAAGTTTGTTACAATATAGTATTTTCAGAATCACTTATAGAGGCCATGAAATGTAATGGTAGTAATGGTTGTCTTTATAAAAGAAGCATGCCATGAACGATTCTAGGGAGAGCTGAATTTGAATGGTTCATTTCAGGAACAATAATGCTTTGGATTATAGTTCTGTTGATATGCTCTTTTACCCGCGGACGGTTCCACATTTGTTGTTTTCCTACTCTGCCATATTGTCCACATGTTGTTTCACCTTTCACTCTCCACATTTTGCTGCTATCAGTTATTTCCATAGCTGCGTTCGTTATGCTTGACGGAGGATGCAGGTGTAGCCGTAAAACATGGAAGTGTACTGCAAAGTGCCCTGTTATAAAAAGGGCTATTCTGACTGAAGGTTTGCATGGTATTCCTTAGTGCCCGTAGTCAAAGAGATGGAATCTAAGTTATTCCACGATCGCTTCCTTCTGTTCTTTTTTCAATTTAACGTTCATGCGTTATCGTTCCCTTGACGCCGTCTAGACTGAGATCCTCACAGCATCATACAGTATAGCCCTACCACAAATTAGTAGTCTAATTTACCTCTAGTAAGAGTCTAAAATCAGTATCTTTATTCATTTTTAGTTTATAAGATTCCAGAGGCAGATATTTTGTATGTATGTTAATATTCTAAACCCGTCACTCTTAACAGGAATGTCAGTGCAGTAACTGTGTGTTATGTGTCAGATCTTCGTGAAATTGCTTTATGAGTCTCGTAGCGAAAGTATGAATCGGTAGTAGAAACCAATAATATCAGGTGTTCCTTCCCATGACATTCATCACCACTGAAGTCCGTAAAACTAACTTTGTGCCGGGTCCACCTATCATCTGATTGGGTACATCAGTGCTTGTAAGATCTTTTTGTCTGCGACGATGACCCTGTAAAATTCGCAGGGGAGTCAGTGGTACATATGCATAGAGCGCAAGTTTGTCTGCTTCGTTTACTGTGAGTTGGATTGTATGTCTTGTGCATGATGTGACAGTGGTGGAAAATTGCACAAAAATGAAAGCGGTTCCGTTACAAAAAGCGGAGGGAATGAATTCGAAGATAGAAGAAAGAAAAAACATATAAAAGAAAGGTATGAAGCAGGCCTACAAACATACTGTTTGGTGAACTCAGAAGAAGCGGAAGGGTAACGGCATATAGAAACAGCAGGGTCGCCTTCCAGGACGGCTGAGCGATGAGCAGTGCTGGCACGTCACGGCTGGCCTTACCCTTCTTGTTTACGGTTCCCTTGGGAGTAGTGGAGACACTCTGGTGTCCATTCACCTTGTTGTCCTGGAGAAGGGAATGCTGGAGTGGAAACAACAGATTCCTATTGAGGCCGCTGCAATATAACTTAACATTTTACAGGAAAGGGACGCCTATTTCAGAAACTGCGACTTCTTCAACTTTAAAATTCGTACAAATCTGTATATGCCGATCCCAGTGGCCGCGCGGTCTAAGGCGTAGGTGTGCGGCCGAGCGCTTGCTTGGATCATGGGTTCGAATCCCACCGGGGCATGGATGTTTGTCTTGTACAGTGCTTGTGTTGTCAGGTAGAGGTCTCTGCTACGGGCCGATCTCTCGTCCAGAGGAGTCCTACCGACTGTGGTGTGTGTTTGAGTGTGATCAAGTGAAAATAAAAACCTTCTACACCTACTGTGAACAAGTAGGTAACTACGAAACGAAACGAAACAAATCTGTATGGAAGCTAGATTTAATTTATTGAAGTTTGCTGGATGGAATTTTGCTTATCTGAAAATCATCTAATGAGGCAAATTATGGGCCTACTAACCAGTGGAGCAGGAGAGATTTCCGAAGTTACCGACAAAAACATTTTATTTTCTAAAACTAGTAAAAATATTGCCTGTACGGATCATGGCTTCATGCTGTTGAATTATGGTACCAATGGTAAGGCTGTAAGAGAATATCCTTTTCCTAATTCTCCTTATGGTGTGTTGAATCGTTTCAGGTAAGTGTAGTAGAGCAAGGAGCAGAGAGTTTACGTAAATATGAAAAATAGTAAACGTTTGAAATTCAGTGTTCTTTCGAAGGCACTTGAGAAAGAATTAGGTAATCCATGTTGTAGAGAGCTAAGTGTATATACTTCTTCAATGAGAGAGGGGCAGTTCTTTATTACTCTTTTTACATGATCCTTCACTCAAAAATTGTATGCGTAATTTATTTCAAAACAACTTCGCGTTCTATTTCATCACCGCCATAATCAGCAAACACGGGCATATTCTTTTTACTAACAGATACTTCGTACTTTGTGTGATTTTCAACCGCGTATTGCAGTCAAATATAATTACTGTTTTTTAGTTGAGAGATCCTGATTTCGCGTCTTGGACCAGAAGCATGTTAATATGGTTGAGGCTTTTAGTAGTTTCACGCAATCGCACCAGGCAGACTCATATTGCCTCAAACTGGAAGAAGACCATTTTCACGTGTACTATAATTAGGTATTCACTGTGTACCCTGTAATTGTACACATAGCTGTAATATGAGCCATTGGCAGAGACCTTAAAGAAACCAGGAATGAATGAGTGAATGAATGAATGAATGAATGAATGAATGACTGGCTGACTGACTGAATGAATGTAAGAGTGTATGCGTGAGTAAACGAATAAATAAATAAATAGCTAAATAAATAAATAAATTGGTGGATGGATGGATGGATGGATGGAGGAGGAGGTGAGTGGATCAAAAATTAAATAATAAAAAGCAAACACTCCCTTGCGTGCTACGTTGTCCCGCCCATTATGTTTTCTCTTGTGTGATCAGCGTAATCACATTTGAGAAATGTTATTGAAAATCACTTTTTTTTTGTTAACGCATCTTTTAAAATTACTTACACGAGAGTTAAAGGGATATAAATACAGAGAGAAAGAGAGAGAGAGAGACAAACAGACTGACTGCTGTGTAATGCTTCTCCATAAGAGCTTAAATCTGTTTTCCGTCTTGTACAGAGGTGCACGTTTATATCCCTTAAATTCAAATGCGGACATTCACATCGCAACAGGATCCTGTGTCTGAATTCAAACAGTGACGTAGTGTCAATTTTCGAGAGTGCTGCAGCTACAAAGGTCCCGAGGATTGAACGTAAGGACTCTTTGTTCCGCTCCACCTGTCCAAATACGCTCATCCTTTTCAATCGCCAGTACCATTTCGTTTGTCCCAAGTTTCCTTCTGCTATTTTTACGTCTTTTATGCGCGTCCTAACACCCGTGAAATGTTCTATCTGCAGTTTTCGAGTCGGCAACACGCGTGGTTCTGCGTGGGGAGTTCAAGCTCTACAAATGTTTAAAGTGAAAGGCATGGAATCTGAACTCAAGCGATTAATGGATGGTGAGATAGTAAGGCACATGTGCAGGCCTACATGAACTTTGGTTTTAAGTTAATGAGATTTGACAGGAAAATTAAAATGACAGTGTTGTATGCATACCACAGTTAGTCTGTAGTAATTACGGGCACTGAACATAAGCTTAAGCATCACGTGTCACTAGGCTGTGCACCCGAGATAAATTTAGTTTTTGCTTTTTAAAAAGCGAACTTTTGTTGGATTCTCAGTCGTGAAGAGGACCATTTCATTCACCAAACGCACTAAATGTACTCGAATATAATTAACCTTTTAAAGCCCAGCGGCAACTTTACGTATCACCAGGTTTAACATTAAAAAATACTACGTGGTGCCCACATTGTATTTATGTGTTTTGTACGGATCTCAGAACAAGCAGCAACTATTGCGTTATAAAACATTAAGAGATTGGTTTTTATAACCGAAGTGGAGAGTGTTTACAGCGCGGTACGCGCTGAATCCTCTTATAAAACAGATACGCTTTGTCTTGAAAGGGTTAAACTTATTTAAAATTACCAATTAAATTCTGCTAACAGAATACAAAGTTAAGACATGGGACACAAAATACCAAATTTTTAGATATTAAGGTGTGCGTGGACACTCCCGGCACGCCCCGTACCCACGCGTATGATAAATTAATGTACCTATACTCTCTTTGAGACAATAAAAAGGCATTTCGACAACGTTTCAGGACTTCTCAGTCAGTTTTATTCTGACGGATAATTGTGGGTATGTAATAAAAATGTGGAAATGAAACTGCGTTATTCTCTTCTCCCGTTCATGTTCAAATCTGAATCTAGAAAATATTTTACATAAAAGCAAGCTGTTATAATTGGTGTATGGGGTTCAGAGTACATTGTTTGACTACACAGGAAATTAGGACTTCTGTTTTCTCTGCTGAAGATGTAAGAATCTCTTTTAAAAGTCTGTGTTGTAGGGAATATATAAAAGACAAATGTAAGATCATTTAAGTGGATATTCATTGGTGTTTTCTGCCGCAATAGTGCAAGTTTATTCTTAAACAATTAAATATAGTTGTGAATTCTAAGAATCATCCTGCTCCTGCTTTGCACAAGTTTCGATAATTTTTTAAAATAATTTACCATAAGAAAATTTCAGTTATTATTATATGTAATTATTTGCGTTATATTATGAACTTCCTGACGAATCGTCGTGAAGTTCAAAGTAGAGAAGTGTCGGACCCTCCTTAAACCCTTTCTAAATTAAGCGGTGAGTTCTTGAATTGTGGTACATCTTAAAAATACTTTTCTTGAACTCTCAAACTAGAATTTAGAGTACAAATGTATGGAAAACTGTGTTTCTAACGTTGTACCGTCGTGTTAGAGACAGAATTGTTGCATTTCGCTTCTGTTCTTGACTGCCACGGTAGACTGTGCTGTATCACAACGGAACGCTTGTTGCATGGAAGAGGAATCAGAGAAGAAATCTACATAGTGTTGATTCACAAACAGTGTGCTTTAGAGAATATGGTGACAGGCTGCCATTAGGTGAAAATTGTTCCACGAATGTGTTGTTTGTTGTACGCTTAAGTCAAGGAGTGAGTGATATTAATACACTGAATCTCGTCACAACAGCTGTAGTACTAAAAGCCGCTTGTTTCTTCGGCGAATTACTTAAGATTTCAGATTTCAGGAAGTTATCTGGAAAAGGGAATATGGCCGCCCTTCACCGTCTAGAAAAATCTCCCTTTCCAGATGACTAGTTCAGTTATAGTGCGGCTTATGTGTAGCTCAGTGAATGCACCGTGTACTGCCGAAATTCCGTTCTTATCTTAACAGCGTTGGTTTGTATGACGGCAAACTTTGTTAAAATATTTTGTTTTCATTGTAGACAATTCGTAATGATAAATGGAGTACAGCTTAAGAAGTATGTCATCGTGTTTATAACCATTCAAACGGCAGATTTAAATCTTCTGAAAAACTGCACCTTGTTTACTGCCTAAAAGTTACGGACGTCTAGAAAGAGCATAGTGCTTTCACTGCTAGGGCCATTCGGTCAATGAAGAGTGGCCCCCTTGGTGACATCACGGCCCTTCGAAATGTGGGTAACTACTTGAATATGCATTGCCACAGCTGTCACACATGCTGCCTAATAATTTTCAGGAGTGACCAGACTGGAATTTCTTTGTGCTGTTGTTTGTCACTATATACTCGTAACATGAGTATTGTGGATATGGAAATTGGAGATATTTGGTACTCTGCTCGTACAGCCTACATCGTGGACATTTCTTAGTGAGCAATGTGATAAGATGATGACGATATATAAATGTGAAAACAAAAGTGGAGGATTGGAAGCATCGGTGTGTTATTGGCAAGTACTGTCAACTTAGGTGTCTAGAAATAGGCGGGAAATCGCAGTTATTGCGTGCGATACTCTATCCCAGATTCGAACCGCGTTTCTTGGGATTTATAAATTAGTTAACTAATCGATAAGTCTGTTGATACACTGTAAGAGCTTCTTCAAGTGATAACAAGACGTAAGCTGGTATGTGATGTCAGCCTTCCGCCGCGATGTGGACGAGATCTGCACCCTTCTGGAATATGACGCAGCGTTGAGAGGTAATTCTGTACCGATGTTTCGGGACAACCTGTCGGTCCCATATTCAAGGGTCAAGAAGTCCCGAAACGTCGGTACAGAACTACCACTCAGCGCTGCGTAATATCCCAGAAGAGCGCGGATTTCAAGTAAGCTGGTAGTTCATTCAATTTGCCCTGTGTTCAGTATTTATTGGTCATTTGTGACAGTAGATTTCAAATGACTCTGAAGATGGACCTTGCTGTCTGCAAGTTATATCTATAGTCCTTTCGTGGACAGAATTCTCCTGGTATGCTTGTATAAATTGACTAAGTAATTTACTAATTTACGTAGACCCTAACCAAAAGTAATCAGACGAAGAGGACGGGTAGCAGCGCGTACGAGGAAAATCAATTAATTCACACAACATTCTATTAGGAAACGATATGGGAAACGATGCATTGGCAGGCATAGGCTAAATGAAGAAGTAATGTCGAAATGTAACATTAGCAAATATTATGTGACCGTGTGCCCTGAGTTCGTATGACTCAGAACTGCTGTCGTTGACGGACGGTTGTGAAGACGCTACATGTAACATGATTTATTTAAACGCCTTATATCGAAGCTTATATGTGTTATTACAATTAGAACTACGTAGTTACTAGAAAGAAATTTTAGAAAAGGCAGCCTTTGCGCCATAGAATCATAAACTTAAAAGAAAATTTAATTTTAGAATATATAAATAGCATATGTATTTAATCACATTACTCTCCATTTTTACATTCTCACCTCTTATGTACATTAACCAGTGTGTTGACGTACGCATTATTAATTCGTTATATACTGCTCAGTTTCATTGCTGGAAGCTCCGTGATGATGGCCAACGTGGGGCCGAAACATGTAGGAGATCGATTGTTGACAACTAGGAATTTATGTCTCAAAAGAACATATTCGGTTGGGTTTGATTTCTGTGATACGATAATGAACCTTCGGTTTTAATAATTATTGATTATTAATTAGGTATTAATAATTATTGATTGTTAATTAAGTGTTAATTATTAATAATTCATTAATTATAATCGGCAGAATATTTCTTGAATAGATGGGGCAACAGTAAGTTTCTTTGTAAGTTCTGCTGGATGGAGTATAGGCCGTTCCGTTTGTGTAATGAACTGTCTGTTGGTTCGCGATACCGTTTAGTGCAGCGCTCCCAGGGTTAAAACTGGTTTAAAGGTGTTGGATGCGTGCAGTCATTGCTCAGGTTATGGATTTAAGTTGTGTCCACTCTGAAGGAAACCCGGTGGCAAGACGGCTTGAGGGTTTTGCATTTCATCCAAGAGGCAGTGTCCTGCAGGCCTGCTGAGGTCACCCGCTTTACATCCAAATCGGATAGCCACTGTATGAAATACCGATCCCGCAGAATTTTTCCACTGGCCGAAGAGAGTCAGAGATGTTAATTGGTAACTCCGCAGAGCGTCATCACCGTCTTATTGTTCTCCATAATCGGATAATATTGGGTCTTATTTCTTCCGAATATCTAACAGGTGATTTCAAGGGATTAATTTTTCCTTACGCAGCAAATATTTTAGGTGGCGTGTTGTAATGTGGGATAGGCTAGTCTGAGGTGTTGGCCTTGATTTCACTTTTTAATGACAACAAATCTAAGAAACTGTGATAAAATTCATCCCTACTTGTTTGTAATGATTGTGAATTAACAGAGACTCATCCTTTTATTACATTGCTCGATTCTTATTAAACTCTGAATATTATCTGGTGTATCAACGCAGCCTCATAATGCCGTTTGCTTTAGTTCTGTAGTTAAAAGTCGTTTATTACGTTTTATATGTTCATTCCAGGGTTGCCGTACTGACATCTAAGGCTACTGTACATTGCTCCCCGTTGCAGCTTCTGAATACATTTCTTATAGAATACCACACTATTGTTATTGCGGCAATTAGATGTGGAAGGCGCCGCTTGTGGTCAAATGAATTCGCAGTGGTGTGGAGATTCTGCATTCACCGCGACGCAATTAAGCAGCGTGGTTGGCAGAGAGACAGTACCCTCCGACTTAACTGCCTGCTTGGATGATTGCCAAATCACAGTTGGTAGTGCGCGTCGCGCTACACCTCAGGAATTTTAGACTCTCCTAATTATGGAAGTATTAACATCTCTAAATATTTAGTCTGCATTACAGATGGTTGTTAATATGATCAGAAAATGTCACTGCCAGTGCTGAGCTCGCGGATACGTATGTATGATGTTTAGTGTGCACCAATGTGTAGAATCCAAGTAACTAATCTCGTAGAGCAGACTTCCTTTTCAAGACACAAATAGTTTCTCAGCTAATCAAGAAGTTCCCCACACATTATGCAACTCATGGTTCATAACCGCGTTAAAACAGCCAGCGAATTGGGCCTGTCCTGAGCCACATGAATTGACTTCACGCCACCCACCTTGTCCTATTTTTTAAAGCTCAGCATTAATATTGTCCTCCCATCTACGTATGTTACTTCCATGTTGGCTCATTCTTTCAGGTTTTCTCACCAAAAACATGTGTGTATTTCTTATTTCCCCCTTGCGTGCCGGATGGCTCGCCCATCTCAACCTCATTCATATTTTTGTTTTATTTTTTTAGTTTCAGTTATTTATTTACTTTCGGACTTGGTAGCTTAGTGGTTGATTACACAGAGAGCACAAGGACAAGACGATGACATCAAATAAGCGAAACAAGAGTAAAGCCAGGACAAAAAGAACAAACAAACAATTACAGTTAATTAAGGGTAGTGTTAAATCGAAATAAGGAAGAAGTTCCTAAATTCATGCAGTTGGTTTGCGATACATATTAGTGCTCCCTGGCCCCCACAGTACCCTCTTGCTGCATGAGTTTTGTTGCATCGTGCACAGTCACCTTCACAGATGTTATTGGAATATATTTTAAACCTAACACTTCGTGAAATTGCGGGAAGTAAGATATGAATAATGGTAAGGATGCTCTTTTAATTGTTAAAAATGTGTTTAACTTTTGATGACTCAATTTAATCTACTCATATTTACAAATTAAGTTTGTTTCTCATATGGGATGTAATTGCAAAGACGAAGCAGTTAAGTGCAGTCAGTTCTGTTTAGGGATACAATAGTTGCTTACAATTAAAGTCATTCGAAACCCATAAAATAACTTTAGTGAGCAAAATGCAGGGATTTTAATGTCAGACCAAGTAGCACACATATTAACCATCATAGCACGTGGATTATTGTGTGTATATGCTGTACACGTAATCCGTCCAACTGGGATTTTTAGGAGTTATATAATGTAGAGTTTCGTAATTTCTACTCAGCTCGCTCCAGTCGTGTAACAGATCATAAGGCAAATACACCGTATGATTCTGAGACACCTTATGCAGGTTCCTTTTAAAATTGTCTTCGGCGTTGCTTTTCGTAAACCTGACTTCTTATTCGATACGAAAATTGTTAAATATCGTTGTTGGGACGAGTTTTTAATTTCGTAAATCTTGCTGTTTCTACGTCAGTGCCTTCAGTACGTACTTAGCTGAAGGCCTGTTGTTTCCAATCCCATCATAGGTCTACGAACCACTCTCTTAGAGGGTCAACAGGTATCCAAGTGCAACACAGCCATGTAGGGCCGCAAGTCAGCAGGAAGTTTGGAATGCCCTGTACAAGGGAGACGCAGAAAGTTCTCACACATTTCATGTTACACTGAGTAGATAGCTGCATGCATTGCTTAGTCTACATAATAACCTGGATGGTGTGGAAACAGAAACTGTAGAGTTCAGTATGTGTGTTTATCGGTCGAGGCGTCTTCGCATCCCTCCTTGGTGTCTTCAGAAACCGTCTGTCCTGTTCATATGTCAGTCTGCACACATGCAACTCGAGAACCGCTGGATGGATTTTCATGACATTCGGTGATATTACTAAAATTTTCAAGATATTTTAATTTTAATTCCAACTGGAAAATATTAACAACTGCTTTACGTGACGATCTACATGCGTGTATGTGTGCATCTCGAGTGTACCTCACTGAACATATATAGGAGCACGTAATATTTGTGACAGAATTTATACAGAAGAATAGGTGACACATTTTATGACAAACATATTATTTGCTCAAGTATTGCGGGTTTTTAGATAATTAAAGAAGGTGGGCGCTCAGCGTTCGTTTTATGATTTGTACACTAAGCAATCACTGTACCATTGTACCAAGTAAAGACAAAGTCTTAGTTGCCTTTAGACGACATTTAATAAATCATGTTTGTTTTATTCTCTTAATATTGTGCTCTCTAGTATGACGTCGAAGCAGACATTAAAGAAGTTGTATGGATATTCAATCCTCAATATTTATTGTTCAATCCATATTTAGATTTGAAATTTCGCTAATTTGGTAAGGTCTGTACATCAGCCGACACTGAGCACTTGCATGCACATTTAATATTCGTTTACTATAAAGGAAGAATTTTTCGTTTGTTAATTATTTAGCTTAATGAAAAGGTTTACGTCCACGTACCTTCGCAATGTAAAAATGTTTTATGTGAGTCACAGGATATGACTTCTGTCATTTATTAAGTACATTTTCTTGTGACATTAGTGATACGAAGTTTGTGGATGCTAGCACGGCTTGCACTATTCCTTCTGCTAACCGCGCCAGTTAAATTTAATTTTCACACTGTGGGGTGCTACTTGGTCATCAAGTGACAAGACGAGTGTTAGAATTCGTTGGAGATGAAGAGTTAGATATGGGATCATACAGGAATTTTGTAAGGGTAATCAGGTACGAATTACAGAGAATATTATATGATTTATGATACAGACTATCAAATACGAAGGTAATTAAAAAGTAAAGGCAATTTGTGAATTAAACGGGTACCACCACCGGTAGCAGCCAGCCGATTGTAGCCGGTTGTAACGCGATTCTGACAGGTTTCAACATGCATCGCCCAGCATGTCAGTCTGGCTGAAGCGGTGACTATGCAAATATGGACGCTGCGCTTTCCGATTGCACCGTCATTGAACAACGGGCCGTGATAAGATTTCTTTGGGCAGAAGGGTCGAACCTGCTGACATCCATCGAAGAATGTTAGCATAGTATGGCAGTGTTAACTGCATGAGTCAGAGGAAAGTTTACGAATGGTAGCAAGGTTTAAATCTGGAAGAACGAGTGTGACGAAGCTCGATCGGGACACCTGTCAACGTTGCGCGCTCAAGGCAACATCAATCGTGCTAACACCTGTCATTCGAGAAGACTGACGGATTACTGTGTCTGAAGTTGCTGATATGCTAGACGTCAGCTCTGGTTCTGCCTGTGTTACTGTTGTGTCCATTTCACTTTGTGGTTACTACAAGAATTGCCTTTACTTTTTTAATTACCTGTTTATTACTACATTTTAACACGTTTGTAGTCAATGCTATCTCATTATTAACAACAACAATGGAAATAAGCTATACTTTGAAACTTCGGAACCAATGTGTTGACACTTTTTAAAATCCGCCTGTCTGTCAGACTCATCAATAAATGTGCACTTTACAAGATATTAAAGGTTCTTGTAAACACTGACAGAACACTTACATTTAGCATGGTCCAGAAAGCAAGCTATATTCTGTAACTCTTGCAGTGATGATGGCCGTAAAATGAGTGTAAAAATGTAACGACTGCCTTTCGCCAAAACTTGATGACTTTTGTCTTACCAACTCCATGGGTGAAAGAGCTTGCCTCGTTAAGGAGCTGTGCACTGCCTCTGCGTAGGCGGAAGGAACCCTGTCAAATCACAAGTTTCTAACACCCACGGCGGCATTCTTGTTATAAATAAATATTCATGTTAACTTGTAGCTTCTGCACCATTAATTAAACCACACAGCCTTCCAAAAGGAATTGGCGCGCCTTGCTAATTTATCCCATTTGCGAATACAACAATTTGAACTTACGTGTTTTGTGATATGTAACATGAACGCTTGCAAATTGTGTGCAGAAAATTATAAAACACAAAAAAGGACTTGTTTAACTGAATTTATTAAATTGCGATTCTCTGAGACATAGACGATTAGCAAAGAACACTACCACAATTAAGTTAACTTAGGTTAGGCATAGTTCCCCCAAGTTTCTTGTGATTTGCTCAATACGCCCTTATTTGCTCGTAACATGGGCTCCAGGTACAATACACACGGTGCAGTTGCTTTCTGTGTATCTGTTTTCAAAGCAACACATGACATGCATGCCATCTGTAGTTGGCTGTTGCGAATCACGTATGACGCGTAGCGAAAAACGGCGTCTGCGTCGCTACAATGTGGTCAATGAACCTGATATTCTCATGAGTCCTAAAGTGAAATTTGGAAGTTACACGCGTATAGTAGGTGCAGCTGGCCCACTGAAAAACCACTACGTAACCATCTATGCATGTACATAGTAGACAGTTTATCTGCTGTATTGAGTTTCAGTGTTAGGGTAACACGGATTGCGTGCCATCTGTAAGTTGTTCCGTTAATCGCTCGCGACGCTTGAGCAGGAATGGCGTCGGCGTCGCGACCACTTTCTCAGGAACCGCTTGTGCGAATCAGAGCACTAGTGCTATCTAGCGGAGGTACACGGAAAGGTGTCTGTTTTGTAGTTGGCTATTAGTTGGACCCCAAAAAATGTGTTTTTCCTATTTATTAACGTTACATTATCATTTATGTAAAACACTTCTACTTTGTGGTTTCATGTAACTGTGCATTAAAATAACTACATGCAATGAACTAAATAAGATACTTCCGAACACGGCTGCTCTTGAAAAGGCAATATTTGCTCGTCTAATAAAAATTCCTGCTTTTATGGTGCCAGAATATTCATTATCCTTTACAAACGAGCACTATTATGCAAGAAGAAGGGAGCGTTAACACTGGGCAGTGACACGCTTGGCAAAACGTCTAGGAAGTTAATACTTCTCGAATATAGGAATAAACGAGATTTTGCTGCTGAAATAATAAAATTGAAAAAATTGACTGACTAAAATAAAATCAGAATGAGATTATGAGACGTGCCGCAGTACAGTCTGTACACACAAAAATTGACAACAAAAGATAAACCTGTATAGCGAAGAGTTCTGTTATAACGTTCCCTAAAAGAGAGTTTCATTTAAACCGGGGTGGAGACAGAAAGAAAAGAACAGTGGAGAACGAAGGGAAGATAAGAGGACAAAACTAGCCGTGTATTTATTTCTGGGAGCTGTAGAAGGGCGTACTGCAGCTTCTTTTTGCAGATTTAAAATTGGATTTATTGGAAGTGCTGCACGTATCATGACGTTAACAGAAAAGCGTCCGGATTGAAAATTTATCATCTAACGGGTTTAAAGTTGGCAGGCGTAGGATCACGAAACGGATTAGTTCCAGAAGGTCGACGGTAATGTACAGATCTCATCGAGAAGAAAATTCTAACAACTTAAGGAGATGCAGACTGTTTTCATGTACTGAGGTCTGTACGAAATTCAGAGAATATTTTTCCTCGTACTCAGTCACATTTTGGACGATCATTAGAAATACCGGAAAAGTATTAAATTATACGTTGTATATTCCGGTTTTCATTTCGGAGATGACTTTCTAACATCACAACGGAAAATTCGAACTCTATTTGTGATAGTATGAGAAAATGTTTATTTACTTCTGGGTGTCTTTTTCATGATGGTCACTGCGTGTTCCTCGCACGTCTTCCTTAATTCTGACTCATATAATATTGTAGTGCTGTCACTGTTGTGATAATACGGTAGAACATCAAACATCATATATCATTCACAGCTATTACTTTTTCAGAAATGTACCTTGGATTGGATTTTTGCACTATTGTTAGATTTCTGAGGGAGATATTAAACTTCCGAACTTCTATAAGGAAAAATCCGATAACCTTAGCATAAGATGCATTTGTTTTGAAATTGAATTGTGTTAAATGTATGTTCTGCTGTGGGAATTTAAAAACGGCTGTTACGAATATTTTATAGATTTATGAAAAATTCCCTAAGGATTTTTTGTAACCGTGAATAATATCAAATACGACTGAAAGGGAAATTTATTTCTGTGAAATGGTACAAAGCTACCCTTCTTATTCACTTAATGGCAGTATAAAGTGAAACGGCGGAACACTGAATTCACTGTTTCTGCACACCTGGAGTACATGTGATTTGCAGAAGCGTTCTTAATGATTTTAATGAAGAATTTGCCCTATTTTAATTTATTACCAAATCTCGTATAGAGAAGACCATAATATGTTTCTCCATGTAACTAATTCTGTATCCAGATATATTAAGTGTCTTTTACAAGATAACTGTCAGAACTGTGTTAACGTGTCTGTTTCGTGAGCTGCCTGTACTTAGGTTTCCTTTGACATATCCTGTCGCAATTTTGTGGCATGAAATTTAAATTGTTAGTATTACATACTGTACACGTGTCGAATCACAATAACATTCATTATTTGTTTCAGATTCAGCTCATCGGATTTATCAAATTCAGATACAGTATTGAGTTCTTAGTTGTTTTCTTTGCGTTGTACATTAATTATGTTAGTTTAAATCTACGTACACTACGCAGAAAGAAATTAAGAATATAGGCCTATTCATGCTCATTAGGCGGTAATTGTTTTGTCGAATGAAAGGTGTACAGTAATATTTAATGTACTCTTCTTCTGTACAAAAATATTTCGTTTAAACACTTTTAGAACTAAAATTTATCTGCATTGCATTAGTGATCCAGTTGGTACCTTAAGGAGAACAAGGCATGCGTCTGTTAGGCAGGTAATTGGCTGTTTGGTTTAAGAACCATATGGAAAGTATAAATGTAATATGTAGGTAAAATTCTGAATATTTAGTTTTAAAGCTTGCGGGAAGTGTAGTAATCTGTAGGCTCGTGAACCGCTTCTGAGAGAACCGTTCATACGAGGTAGATTAGATTTATACTTAGTGGTTTTTACCCACGAATTTCGTTAGAACGCATTCATAGAACGGTAAGTGAAAGATGCTGCAAATTAAAACATTATACAAATAAACCCATAAAATAAAACGAAAAATCTTAAGCACCTTCCAGTTCTGTCAGATCGAAATGCGACGTCCAGGGACCAGTCGATACGTGGGGCCTGTCACGGTCCCGGCGCTTAATGAATAGAAATTGCTGTGTACAGCGTCTTAGTTCTGACAGCTGCTCTTGCGGTAGCCAGTTAAGGCAGTCAAATACAATTGCAGCTAAAACTGGTTGCTGGAATTTTTAATAATCCTAAGTGACAAGAGATCTTGGAACCATTGGAAAATTTAATATTTGTCTTGAAATAAATTTAGTCTTAAATTTCGAATTAAATGTAACAGTGTTCTTTGAATGTGTGTCTTCTTGGTCCTAATACTAATCGATCTCCTACTAGAACTTGGAGGCTTGTATGTTTATAGAAAGAAAAACATAAAAATTTACTTTCTTTCCACCTCTCGTACTAACCCCAAGTAAATTTTGTGCTATATATACGATTTTGTTTAGGCCGGTAAGATAAAACTAAATAGGTATCGTATGTGTAATGAAAAACTTTTCGTGCAACGGTCATGAGTAGGCCCCTAAACGACCTACGGGGTTCGTAAATGCCTCTTTTTAAAGAAAGGTATTAATTTGTTTCTCGTACTGCATTTGTTTAAGTACAGTATGGTCAAATATCACAAAGTTAGTTGGTAGAAAGCTTTACTGATTTGTGCCATATTTTAATTACAACAAAGGACGCTTATGGAGTGAAATAATTCCTTCGAGATCATCATTAATAACTGACAGTTAATTCAACTTTAAAATGGGATAATGTGTAAAAGCTTTTAGAGGGATTATTCTCCTTACCAAGAAAATCAATTGGAATTAGAAAATGAATTTTCCCGTACGGAAGTTGGAGAAGACGGGAAGCTGTGCCTACCAAAGAAACGTGTGATAATTGAGTATAAGTCTCTGAATTCAAAAAGCTGGGCAGAAAGTTACAACTCAGAGCAGGTAACACGGGTGTTGCGAATATTGAGTGTGCGAGGTCGTGTTAATAAAGTAAATCGCAGACAGTTGACAGTATCCAGCACGTTAATTGCGTGGAAAAGATTTTCACTGGAAATTTGAATTCAACCTTTGTAGATGCAGTTTATATAACCGTGAAGAAGAAATTCTTTTTTGGTTGCCTGTTAGAGATACGCAACCTGAGATTTACAATTGACCTGTTAATACGATTTAATTTCAAAGAGAAGTGTGCTTGTTTCTTGTCGTGTTTCTTGCAATCGTACTACCTTATGAGGTTCTTCGACGACGAGTGTCATAGTGCAAAATAATTACGAATGTTAATAGTATCTTATTTGGCCTGTTGCCGTACTTGATCTGTTATCCAGAATTAGACTCATTGAAATGTAGCGAAGTCACTGTTGTAATTTGGCACGACAGGTAGACTCAGGCTGAAAGTCGGAGTGGTGATTCCTCGAATGCCAGGCAAGATTCCTAACCGACACAACATGGCGTTTGTGTTTTGAGTATGTATGCTTGTAGGAACGGCCAGCCGTAATTACAAACCTAAGTTTACACTTTGCTGTTAGGTTATTCGGAAACTTGGCTATTAATCTCGATGTTCCCATTGCAAACACTTCTGCAAGTTCGTCTTGTGTTATGCAGCGACAACAAGGAAGGGCCTGTATCTGAATATTTCTCAGAAGTTCTAACGTCAGTACCTTTCATACAACTTCCGTTTTCTGGAACATCATTTACTTATTACAAGATATAAGTTGTGAGTTGTTAGAGAATTGGAATTCCGGTTTCATATTCTACTCCGTACTTAGACGTTCATATTTTTGTGCTTACGTGTGTTCTGCTTACGTAGAGGGCATCCAGTTAGTTCAGCAATTATAATAACCATTTCGTATTTCGAGAACATATTCTGACCCGGTCTTTAAGAAGAAGAAGGAGGAGGAGAAGGAGGAGAAGAAGAAGAAGAAGAAGAAGAAGAAGAAGAAGAAGACGAAGAAGAAGGAGGAGGAGGAGGATGTCGAGGAGGAAAAGAGGATGATGTCGGTGACATAAAACATTTTCACTAACTTAGTAATCGGCTGAAATATCACTTTGTAATCTGAAATGTAATGTAGCAAGTTTGTACCGTATCATGATGATGAATAATGCCTTTCTGTACACTTCATGCAGAAAGTTTGCGTTAAAGGGGGACAGAGCTCTATAAACTTCGTAGTTGGAGCCTAGCGTGATATTTCCTTATTGCATATTACTCTTCTTGATTATTATTATTATTATTATTATTATTATTATTGTGTCGTCGTTATCGTTGTCACAGGTGAGATTATCAGCAGTCCAGTGCATTTTCTTAAAAATGTAGGAATGGAGCTGTTTTATTCGACTCGAGCATTGAGGGGACAAAGCAGTGCCCGTACATGAAACACGTCTTGTTTGAAACAGGTCAAATATTCTTCTATGTATTTACTTCACGTTTTGAGTTCAAAATGAATTTGGATCCTTCGATTTGCGATTGAGAAAAATCCCACGGGTCTTTCTCTTTCAGTTGCTTCCACGAATCAGTAGAATCGCTATGGCCGCTGCTGTTTTAAAATTCCACCTACGAAATCTTTTTCATGTATCATGACGGAAAGGTGAAATGATATCCCCGAATCAAAAATATACGTAGATTTTTCATATGTCACGTGTTATCTGAGTTATTCGCTTCTTTTCAAAGGTGAATTTTTTTGCTGTGTCGCCTTAACTACAACTTCCAAACTTCAGACAAGAAACTGTGGTCTGAAACGTGATCTGTTCACAAGGGTTTTTGGCTCACATATTAGGTTAACCATCAGTGCATTTAAAAATAACATATTCAAGAGATGCTGAAGAATTCGCAGATTTTTCACTGGGTTTCTTTTGGCGCCTACAGTGTAAAGCGTATTAGTAGAGTACGTTTTTATAACACAAGGGAAATACTGTAGTAGATTACTTGAAAATTTTGCACAGTTGGAGCTAAAATTTAAAATATTGATTTGTATTATGATTGTCTTTATTACGAGCGGTCTTCGGTGTTCATTTTATGTATCTTGAAATGTAAATGCATTAACATTTGTTGTAGCAACTAAATACTCTGTTCAGAAGTCGTTAGATAGATAAGCAAAACTCGCATTTCCACCCCACATTCTGTTAACCTTAAATGAGGCTAGGGAAATTATGTTTTACTACATTTTGCTGCATTAGGGCTTATGAAAAGTTAGTCCTGTACGAGTTGATAATGCAAAAAATTTTACTCAGGTACATGAATAGATGATTTTTGTTGGCGTCTTTCTAAGATATTGTTAGCATTCTTCATTCTCATATTACCGAGGCCTCACCGAAGCTGCCTGTCGTGCAATGATTTCCCCTGTTTCTCTTAAAACAGTGAGTTCGTTGACTTCACAGGAGCAGCAGCTAAGTAACTAAACAACCACTGCCTCTCTTTTAGTGCAACATGATGTTTTCAACAATCCGTGACACCAGCCTTGAATATCAGTCGTTCAAACGTATTTCAAGTTTGGCACATTCGTGAAGTACAGTTAGCTGTTTGTGTTGCCATCCTGTCCAGCATTCTGTTCACAAGGCGTGTACATGTACTTAGTTCTTTCAGATTTTCTTCGAGGCCACCCCGCTCGCTAGAGGAAATTTCCCTCAGCTATTCGAATGAAGGCGTTGAGAGGCGAAAAATATAAGCAGTTATTTTACATTTTTTTCCTAATGGAAAACATGCAATACCAGTTTCGTGTGTGGGTAAAATGATACGCTTAACCGGGCTTTTAGACTAGCTACTTTACGTGCACCAGAATATCTTAAAATGTAAAATGGCCTTCCGTAATGACCCTACAGACAATACAACGAAGGAAGGCTAAAGGTATTGGTCACATTTGAGTAGGAACTGCTTGCTGAAACACGTTATTGAAGGAAAGACCGAAGGGACAAGAAGACAAAGAAGAAGAAGTAAGCAGCTAATGGATGGCCTTAAGGAAAGGAGAAGATATTAGAAGTTGAAAGGGAAGCACTAGATTGCAGCCGCTGGAGAACTCGCTTTGGAAGGGGCTGTGGACCTGTCGCAAGACAGGCTGCGCCGTGAAGGAGTACCGATCAATGAGTTTAAACGTATGGACAAAAGTGTTCATTTATATTACTGGCCTCTTCCTGACAGCAGTGGAAAACTTCCGTTAGTAGGTATGCTAACATCTAATATCTGATACATTTAGAGTAGAAGAATGTAAGGTAGCTGACGGAGAAAATGGGAAGTTAAAATATAAATGCAGTTAAGAAGAAATCTTTATTAGATCATTCCATTCGTGAAACGTGACGCGTCCCCTGAAATCCCTACGCTGACCCAATGATTGAGGCTGCGGCACATCGATCGAGCATCGGCCGCCAGAAGTCGCGTCCCGACAGAGTTCGCTAAAACCTTACGTAAAGGGGTGTGTAGAATCTAGCGGGAGGACGTGGTGTGGAAGTTCGGGTCATCCTGCACGCTGGACATCAGGGCTTTGCCGCGGACCTCTACCCCAGGCTATGTTCTTGTGCATTCTTGGACGAAAGAATTGACTCCCGTGAGCCTTCGCGCCAGAGTCTCGCATACCTGCTCACACTAGGTGTGGAAGGTTGTTTAGTCCGGTTGGTCCTCTGCGCGACGCCACTTTTCATGGTTATGCCGCCGCAGCCGTCTGCGCCCTGCAAAGGCCCTGTGCGGTACTGAGCCCTTTAAGACGACAGCAATGGTGAACTTATTTAAACCACGGGTAGGAAGGAAGGGAGGAGGGAAGGAATAACGAGTAAAGAATGATGTGTAAAAGGAGCTGCAAGGGGCAGTGTTCCTTCTCGCATTGAGCACAGTGGACAGAAAGGACCTGGTCCACGGTAGCCGCTCAGCCCGGGAGGAGCTCTTTAATTCAGTTGCGGTTCCCTAGAACGTGGACGTTGCTAGGATAACCAGAATAATTGCAGACCTAATACAAAAACTGGACCAATACTGTACATGTGTGTACTGCACAGACCTAACGTGTCATATTTTCTTAATCTGCTGCCAATCATAGTAGAAGATGCAAATTTTCTTGTCTCCAGGCATGCGTGGTAGAGATCCATATACTCGTATTAATATAATGTGTGTATGTATGTATGTATGTATGTATGTATGTATGTATGTATGTATGTATTATGTATTATGTATGTATGTATTATGTATGTATGTACGTATGTATGTATGTATGTATGTGTGTGTGTATGTATGTATGTATGTATGTATGTGTGTGTGTATGTGTGTATGTATGTATGTATGTATGTATGTATGTATGTATGTGTGTATGTGTGTGTGTATGTATGTATGTGTGTGTATGTATGTATGTATGTATGTATGTATGTATGTATGTATGTATGTATGTATGTATGTATGTATGTATGTATGTATGTAATGCATGCACATACATACGACCGTGTGCCATAATATTCGCGCCTCATCCCTCGGCCTGTTTCACCACTTTTTGTTATAACAATGTAAAATATTATGCTACCTGTTTTCAACTTAGTGCATTTTGACGACAGCTGTATGGTAACATACCTGATACTTTGGAAATTGTCCGTTGTGCCAGGCTAAAAGGCAACGTTTCGGCGAATAGAACTGTCTCCGTGTTGAGGTGGAAGGGGAGAGGGAAAACCTGCCTTAGTAGGTGACGGGAACAAAGTTCTAAATATCACTCCCTCCATATTCTATTCTTATTTAATTTTGAAGGCCCTGGTGATGAGCATCTCTCCATAGGGGCCCCGATGGGGAACCTGGAGGGGGGGGGGGTGGTTCGGTGTGGCCTTCGAGAGACATGTAGAGGGAGGTTCTGGGAACGGAGCATCTGTGTCTGGGGGGCTCTGAGAAGGGAACCTGGAGGGGGGCTCCTTTTCTGGGAAATTTGGAAGATGTGTAAAGAGGGCTCTGGAGACGGAAGATCTTTCTCTATGTACGGGCTCCGTAAGGGGAACCTGGAGGGGGGGGGTTCTTTTCTGGGGACTTCGAGAGATACGTAAGGAGGGCTCTGGAGGTGGAGCATCTTTCTCTGTGTAGGGGCTCTGTAAGAGGATCCTGGAGGGAGGCTTCTTTTCTGGGGACTTCGAGAGATATGTAACGGGGCTGGGGAGGATATGTCAGCCCCTGTGTTTGTGTGAGTGTGAAGCCTTGGCGACACACAGGCATATTTATCTGGGACCGTTCTTCATGGACCCTGAGAATATTAGAGGTCTGAGTCTGGGGGCAGTGTGGAACTTCTTTAGAAGTTCAGGGCTCTCATGACGTGGGCCTAGTAAGGGGGCACAAAGGGCCGGCTGAAAAGGCCTACGTGCAGCGGGGCCGTAACGGCTCGATTCACACTTACTCATACTCATGCATTGTTATTTAATTAAATCTACTTATGTTGCTTTTGGGTAGACTGTAAGGCATGTGGGCTACTCGTACGTTAAGGGAGGCTTAGTATTTGGTTTTCACCACGAACAGTAAAATTCACCGTAAATTAAAACTAAGATAAAAAAAATCGTACACACACATGCACACGAATCGAATTAGTCTGCCTTTAAAATAGAGTAGTTTTTGTTATAGAGTCGTACATTCGTGTTTTCCTCATTAGTTGTCCAGTTCCCTCATCGCAGGACCGTAACTTTATATCCATGGTACTGGCATCTCCGTGTGAAGAAATATGAACATAATTTAGCCATATTATTCATTAAATTTATGTTTTAATATTCCCCGTTTTTCTTTAGAATGTGAATGCTGAAACTGATACTAAGACGGTATGAGCAGGAGGATGCATGTATGTTAGTAAACAGAATTATGATATCTGTTTATTACCGCCTTTGTTTTTAATACACACTAGATTACGTGTGTTGTAAATGAGAACCTCCTCTCAGGGACACTTTCTGTTTCCCAGCAATGTTATCATCATAATTCTGTTACTGAAATATTAATAAATTCCCAGTAACGATGTTGTACTCTGCATGAAATGTCACGAATATTGCTAATTTTACCGTGAATTGATGTTCATAATGAGTTTTTGTTGAGAGTTGTGTTGTAAGGGAATAGGCTTCCGTTACTGTTATTCTATGTAATAGGTTTAACTGGTGCTCGATTTCCATCAGCCGTTGCATGTAACTAACTTCCCCTGGGTGGTGTGAAATCTGACATGTTTTCTGTCTGGCTGAGCGAATTCAGAAGGTGTGAAAATGTGCAACTCGCTGATGTAACAGGTATGTGGGCTACAATGTTACACAGTGTGCGTTATTATCGATGGACACGTGCCCTTCTCTTTCCCAAAATAGCCTGTGTAATTATGCAACCAGGCTATAAATCATAGATACTTCTTCTAGCACTACTGCCTAAAACGCCAGCCGGCCTTCCCGATTTATCTTCAAATTCTCACTTTGCTATAGGGGACTTTATGACCTAATTTGTACTCGACATGTGTACCAGTGCGTTTTCTGCAGAACAATCTGGAACACAATGGAACGCGCCTAATGGACTTGAGTCTCCACATTCAGGTTTTGATTATAGGTTGGTAGTGATGGAATCGAAGTTTTTGACGAAAGTTTCGGAACAGTTCCGTACGTAGGCCAGGTCCTCAATTTCGTATGTTCCTAAGGGAAGAAGGCGGAGAACATGCCCTATTTAAGCCATTATTTTGAAACTTTCATATTGTCTCACTTTTTTCGGTGATTGAATTTTACCAGCGTTACCTGCAACACAGTTAGCAAGAAGGTCTTTTTTGTCGGAAGGCCCAGGTATGTGTCTATAGAAATGTTGTAAGGTTTTTATGTCAAAGAAGGAGAAGAACAAAGGCAGTGTGCTTTATTCAGCGTTCACCACGTCTCCTTTATTTACTTCGTTGAAGGTGTCTTCTCTGTATTGATTTTGTGGCAGCTGAACCCTGGGGAAAATAAATGTTATCAGACGCTGATGCTGGTCATTTTGTGGTGACGAATGTAGGCAGAAAATTTTCTGTTACGATACTTTGTCAGGTGGTTTGTGTCCAGAAGTGGCACTGGGAGACAGTGTCACTTGCCTGTTTTTCTTGTTATGTATTAACCTTTTAAAGCCTAGCGGTAACTTTACGTACCGCCAGGTTTAACATTAAAAAATTCTACGTGGTGCTCACATTGAGTTTATGTTTTTTGTACGGATCTCAGAACAAACAGAAACTTTTGCCTTATAAAACATTAAGAGACTGGTTTTTATAACCGAAGTGGAGAGCGTTTACAGCGCGGTACGCACTGAGTCCTTAAAAGAAAGCGATAAGCTTCGTCTTTAAAGAGTTAATGACGTTTTTATAACTATTTGTAAAAACATTTTCATTGGCCGGAAAAGTGTTTATGTATGAGTTCGAATTTAACTTCGTCATGGCGGCAAAACTACTCAAGTGCTTGTCGGATGGCCTAAGGAAGTTCCGCACAACATTTTTTGGATGTCACGAAAATTAATAAAGCTGTGTAATTTCGACATACCTGGCTACATTTTACATTGATTGTTAGACGTTTTGTCACAATTTAGCTTTAATTTAAAAATTCCTCGGTATGTAAACTTCATGGTGCTAAATATACTTCCGTTGTGTGTTGCTTGTATAAGATGGTTACATAACTTCATTGAACACAATTAGGACACATATTAACAACTATCTAGTGGTGAGTGGTTACCATGGGCATTGTAAGCTGAAATATTTGTTTCTACGCTCTAGAGTAATTTCACTAATTTTAACTGTTAGTCCTGGTCATTGATACCAATTTGTCCCATAATTCCGGCCACTTAGTGAATTGTTGGTTACGATACGTAGCAATTTCCCTACCGCTGATACTTCATTGATAATTATTCCTGTCATTTTACATTCGGAACATTATCCTGCAGTCTAACGGAACAAAGCGACGAATGTGTCATGTTATATCCTCACTGATGCGCTCAGATTTGGACGACACATTGACGCGTATTACAGTCTATTACGAAAACATCAAAACTGTGTCTTCATTTGGCGGTGAAAAACGGTATAAAATTAAAGAATGCGTTCACAATCTGGAGGTTGGTAACCTGACGTTAGGAGAGTGTTAGTATATATCCCAGCAGCCCAGGAGTATATGGGGTTTTCCAGTTTGAAAATGTAGCCTTCGAAGTTAATTTGGAAATTCATAAAATTCCTGACCTACCGCGGAAGGCGGAAAAAAGACTCCTAGGTTTGTATTAAAATTATAGGAAATAACTCTATATAATTGGAAACTGGAAATAGTGCATTTGTAACGTGATTGATTGATTGAATTTTTTAAGGAAACCAATAAAATGTTTCTCTCGTAAGGACAGTACTTTAAACTCTTAGAATACTTAGGCATTGTACAACCTTGATTTAACGTGGAATTTTGTGTAACGGCTGTCGTACTGCTTCTTAAAATGTAGTACTTAAACAGGCTACTGCAATCGACACATTAAAGTTGACTGTGGAGCATCGTAACGTATGATGTGGAACTCACGTATGTATGCACTGTACTGAATACATCTAATGTGTTCCATGTCCGTGCACTATATGATACAAAAAACACTAATCACCAACAAATGCACAAAGAGTTTTATCATCAATTGTAACACACTCCTACATGTTTCGACCCTGCTGGGTCATCTTCAGGGAGAACTTTTTGTTATCGTTACACTAAGGTTGCACTTTATAGTTGAGTGAGAA
>BLKM01007981.1:0-11171 GCA_013340265.1 Coptotermes formosanus | reverse complement strand
GACAGTCAATCACAGCTGCGTGTGATGGCACATGGGACAGTCAATCAGCTGCGTGTGATGGTACATGGGACAGTCAATCACAACAACATGTTCCACGTGAACAAAATTTCATAGCACATAACTGAATTAAGAATATGAGCATCCCAAAAGGGTGATGAATTGTAGTCTTTCACGAAGAATGGAAAGTTGAAGAACTGCAAAGAAATGGACTAAAGATGATTTTAATGGCAACGATGAATCAGGCGTTAGGACTAATCTTCGAAGCTGATGATGAAAATCGATTTAATCCCGTGTTTATAACACCTCGAGGTGCTATCATGAGAAAACACACACACACACACACAGAGTCTCATCATGTTTCAATACAGTCATGGGGATTTCTCAGAATTTCTTCAGCATATCTTATGTTTGTATAAAATCCTTTTGTCTAATAGCATCCACTTACCGCTTCTGAACTGGGTTTGCGATCTACCGTGCAGAAACGACCTACAGACCTAGGCGCTACTGTTCGCCGCTTGACAGCCTTTTCAACGTATAAACCGACAAGGGCGATGTGCCACGAAGTTAAACAAGACCCTGGTTTCACAGGAATATATACACAGATGATCGTCATAAATGTATTCGTTTCATGAACAATATGGGCGATAAACGGGTGCTTTCGGCATTTTACTTTTCCAAACAGAAGAGTGCGTACATTTGTAAGATGCACTATCTCTTTTTGGCCGAAGCAATAATAAAGAGGTAATTTTATTATTTCAGTGAAGCGTGTTTTCATAAAATCCTAACGAATAATCGAAGTTTTAACCTTTATTTTATATACTGTACACCATACATATTTATACACTGTTAAGACAGACCAACAAATGCACACACTGTTTATAAGTATACATTTGTTTTAATATAACCCCCACATGTTTCGGTGGTCAAGCTTGTGACCTTTTGTGCCCCCTGATGTGATGGCTTGACCACCTAAACATGTACGGGTGATATTAAAACAAATATACACTTATAAACAGTGTGTGCATTTGTTGGTCTGTCTTAACAGTAAGTTTTCACTATTTCTTCATAAACTCAGAAAGCAGATGTTTTAAATTCCCTATGAAAGAACAACACACACCTTGGAATGCATACAAAAAATTATTCTCAAGACTAAAATATGCCACATGAGAAGTGTGGCTTCAGAAGCATTACATAGTCAGCTAGGATAGTAAAAAAATACGTAGCTAATTTCGTGCTGGTTCCAATCGTAGGGAATGAAAACAAATGTATTTACATAATTATCACTGTCTTTTAACACGGATCGAATCTAAGTAGGGGTTATCTACAGCCCATATATTAGAGTATACATACAGGTGGCATGTAATGAGGAGATTTCATGTTCTCACCGCTTCTCCAGCAACCAGATATAACGGTCAAGATAAAGGCAATACGAGGGCATATTTCATAACCACTTACAATAAAAGGTGACAGAAATTAATATAAAACGTTAACAAACAAAAAACATCATAACAAGACACTGGCTGCAGGGGAACAGGTACTAAATATATTAACGAACACCATGAACTCATTAGTTTTTGATGGTATAGGCTAACACAATCGTATTTCATCGTGTCATCGTTGAAAAAGTAACTGAACGCTAACTGAAGGCACTGTAGATAAGATTCATGGCTGCATGGAGAAAGGCATGTCTTATTTCAACAGGGGACAGATTACATATGCGAGCTCCAGTGAAGTAATGTTAAGTGTTCAATATTGGGGCCCAAATATTTGTAGTAACCTGAGAGAAACTGTAGTGGGGTTTGGGCATAGACACTGCAGACATCTGAGGTGTCGTCAAGCATCAGCACAAAAACTGTAATATGTTCGTAAGTCTCAGGCAGAAGAACATAGATTCGTATCTGCTTGATACAGTCCGCCGTGTTTACTGACACAAATGAATAACTTTAAAATCCAATTTCAACAGCTATTATACGACTAAGCACAATACCATGTAAAATTTATTAACCGGTATGAACAATGATTACATGTTTTGGGCTGAAACGTAACCATTATAAGTCAAAAAAGTCTGGAATTTACCTGATAATGGCGAATGTTTAGCTGAAACATATACTCTCAGTCCACACCGGTTAATAAAGACGACTTTATGTTGCACTTATGAATATCGTTTCGTTTCGTAGTCTTTACCTCTTCTGCCTGTTCACAGCAGGTGTCGAGGTTGTTTTTATTTTCACTTGATCACACTCAGACACACATCACAGTCGGTAGGACTCCTCTGGACGAGGGATCGGCCCGTCGCAGAGCCCTCTACTTGACAACACAAACACTCACAAGAGACAAACATCCATGCCCCCGGTGGGATTCGAACCCACGATCCCAGCAAGCACTCGGCCGCAGACCTACGTCTTAGACCGCGCGGCCACTGGGATCGGCACTTATTAATATAACTGTGTAGATGTTATTTTAGACTTATTCATTTGTAACAACAGCGCGTACACTGTAAACAACAAGATGAATCACGGAAAACAGCACACATATAAGCAACTGAGGGATTTCAGGCAAGCTCAGAAATTTTAAACTGTTGCAGGGTCTCAGAAAACAGCAATGATATTGTAAACAGCTCAGGGGTGTCAAGATACCAGCACAGATATTGTAAACAGTTCAGGGGTGTCAGAGACTATAAAAGTATTATTAATTTAAATTTATGCGCGGAGACCTTAGAGGTCCTTAGCCTCTCCAGGCACATGCTGATATGCGCCTTAAACAAGTCCAATAACAGGATAATACTGAGTGGATTCAATTGGCTCAGGACATGGTTCAGTATCGGGATACTGTAATAAACCCTCAAGGGTCTATAAGAAGCGGGAAATTTTATTGACTACCTAAGCAACTATTATATGTTCAGGGAATTTATGGCGTCATTTAATTATTTGTGATTACTTGTCGTACTTACTTCCCGGGATGATTCCCTGGACGAGGTAAAGGCCCATCGAAGCGGATATCGATAAAACTAAAAACACATTCCTACATCACACCAGGGAGACGCATGGTGAAGTGGTGGCAACACTCCCATTCTTAACCCCGTCCGTAACCTACGGCTTATTCCTGTAAAAGGAATCCCCGGTACCCATTGGACAGGGGCCACTGGCACTTCAGACACGGTCGCGAGGGGAAACAACCAAGGCCTTCAGCTCGCTGTCCATTTACTTTACCACACGCCTAACAACCTGGCTCACTCCGTGACCCGCGATGCACAGCAAACCGCAAACATATTCTACCTGCGATATGATCTCAGTATTCGGGCAGTCCAAGACGTCGCAAGCACGGATATTGGTAAATTTTATATGTAAGGCACTAATTTTGGGCTTACTGCCCATTTTCCGTTAGACCCTACAAGCAGGGCTTATCAGAAATGTTTCTTTTCCTTTTTGTCGATGTCTGGTGCCGAGAATCTTTCTGAGATATTAACTCTAGTGCGTTGGCGTTGCTTCGTATCCGACATGAAGCCACATTTTTTTATTGCCAACCACTGGAAACAAGTCAAGCAAAAGAGAACCCTCTGAAGCCACAGTCTCGTTCAAACTTTAATTTATAATCAATTTCTCGCCTTTTAACTCCGGTTCTTGCGTTGCATACTTATGACATTGTGGTTCCACATGGAAGAAGAACACGACATAAATTTAATGGAAGACCGGGCCGTAATGATCTTCTCCTGCCTTTCTTTTTTACTGAACATCATATTGACCTCTAATATAAAACATTAAGTGAATATACAGTGTGTCCCAAGAATGCCGGTTTATTTGGTACGTTCAGTTTTCTGGGTGGCATAATTTTATGAACAGCATACACAGGACACTGCTTAATAACAAAATCTGCTTACACCATCAGAGGAAAGCATTCTTCTTCCACGTTGTATTTAATACATCATATATTCAGCCTACGTGTTGTAATCATTAAAGATGAACCTCAGGAAAGCACTTTAAAAAGAAGGAATTTTTTGCTTCTCGATACGCTTTCACGTCTGTTTGTCATCTATTTTCAAGGAAATAAAAACCGACAGTTTAGCTACTTACGACCTCGCCACAACATGGCATCAAATAACACTGAAATACATATCTTAGTTGATATTAACGTGTCGACCGTCGCTAAAAAGAGTTACCGCACAGGTCACGTAGCGACAGTTCTGGCAATACTTGAAGGAGGTCGTGTTCAATACTTGATGTGTTTAGAGGAAAACATGAAAACAAATCAGCTCAAATATTATTGAACAAAAGCGCTTCCCTTGGGGGAAAATGTACCCAGAGACTATAAGTAGTGTCCTGCCCAATCAGATTTCTTTCTATAACTTCTCAAGATAAGAGAGAATGTACTGGTGTCCCTCAAGGTCCGCAATGTATTACAGTGGATCAGTGGAAGGGCTGCTTGCAGAAATCACAGATAAATGTGCGTTTTGTGAATTAATAATAATAATAATAATAACAACAACAACAATATGAAACATCTGCTCCTGATTTCAGGCTTCCGCCGCCATGTCCCACGAGATCGCTGACACTTTACGCAGCGTAGGTTGGTAACGAACTACCAATCCACGCTACGTAAAACCCCAGAAGGGCGAAGATCTCATGAAACACGTAATTACGACGCAAAAAATGAAGACGCTTTCAAGAAGCACCGAAAGAGGAAGAGAACCCGCGGCTTTTTATATATTTCCGTCTGTTATGTCTGTTATAGTAGACGGTTGCTTTCGGATATAAACAGAAGTCCGATAATGCATCTGGTGCTCTGCTGGCTCCCCACTTGCTTTCTACAACAGCAGTCAGAATTCATTACTTCGCCAGATATATCATTTTCGATACCGATACACAGTTGCATCATCTCTGCGGGGATTCCACAGGGAGTCCGATTCCAATAAATCGTCTGCATCCAACCGAAAAGGACATCACGGAGTTTCGACATGATTTTGTTCCTCTATAAAAGTCGATCTATGGCCGGCATAGAGCTGTCAGTTCCTTACAACTAACTGCAGGATCAACAGGGATTCATTGCATAAATCTTGTTAAAACGGTCTTTTGACGTTCCTTAGCCACAGTAATCTTCAAGTGATCATAAATACAAGATAAGCTAATCGTTAAGTTATACAATTCCGTTACTGACAGCTACAATTAGTTCAGTCTGTTTAATACTGCACAGACCACGTGCAACATAAGATCCTAGCCTCTGCCATATCAGTGGCTATTCTCTAGTTACAGTTTTTGATACATATAATATTATTTCACATGACAAACGCTTTGTGCTTTTAAATTAGTACTTTCCGAAGTATGTGCAAAGTGCCCAATATGGCTGTTATTATTACTGTTTTTATTATTTACCATCATCATCATCATCATCATCATCATCATCATCATCATCTGGCGTGTCACACAATATAACCGGACCGGAATCAAATGACAGATTTTCGAATACCGACGGGGCAGCGATTTCTTTCTTTGCCTCCACACCAAGACCGTCCCGGTAATCCAAACAGCCTCCTACCCAATGGGCAATGGGAATTCCTTTCACTTCAGGCGTTCATTACAGAACTTGAAGTTCATCTTTCAGTATCACAAACCACATCAAATATTCTCTACCGACACCGAGCCCTCTTCAACTGCAGCTTCTCATCTCGGGGTTGTGAGGGACGCGGACCTTTCAGCTGGCGAGAGACTCCCAACACTCGCACTGCAGAACCGACTTTTAGCAATTAATTCAGTATTTACACACCCTATAGGAAGGCTCCGCACGTCAGAGTCACTAACTGATATGGCAGAATTTAATATACCTTATAAATCAGACAGCTAATTAACGGTAAGTGCAAGAACCTGAAAGCAGTTCTAGCAGCATGTGACGAAAACTATCAACTATTAGTACAGTCACTTCCCAGGTTAACTTTTAATTACTAAGACATACACCCACGTGAAGCGTAACAAACTTTAATTATCACCTTAATTCTACGCCAACGTAGAACAGGTTTTTTAATATTTCCTTCGCAAAGCAGAATCAGGAAAAGATAATGGAACTCAGGCTGACATGAGGCCCAGAATTTAAATCTCGCCTCTATCAAGGACAGCTTCTTGGTCTCGTGTTAATTACAAAGAGAGAGTATATACATTGGATTTGTTCATAGTATAATATAAACTAGGAGCGTGGCCCATCGGGCGTATAAAAATGCTCGAAATTGTACTGGTCTGTCACAAGATCGCCGTCCAAACGCACTTGCAGGATACTATCTTAAAGGTGTCTTTCAAGAATGCCACTACTTTTGTCATAGAACTGTTGTTCTCTGTCGTTCCAACGTAAGAACGGCACGGACATGAGAACACTTCCTGTACGGGCTACGAAATGACGTAGAAACCCGACATTTTAGATGTGAGCAGATAAAGCGCCTGAATCTTTGCCCGAGTGCAAATCGGCCACAGCATAAAACAGTTATTTAACCTTCATCTTGCGCCAACGTTAGGAATGCGCGATACTCTAACTCCACTTCCCCACACACTTACACGATCTTATCGGTGACCCTCAAATTTTTTATGGTCCGCGAAATTTTACGTCATCTAAAAGTACTTGCAGGAACACAATCTCAAATACAGTAAACGCAGGTCTTGTGTGGGTTACAAAATGTCACAAAACAACAAACATTTCGATGCTACGAACAGAACAGTCCGTTCTTTGCCCAAGAGAAATATGGTCAAAGTGTGAAGCAGGCGCAACAAATGCGTGCAGCTCCGCCTCCAGTTCCTTATAAAAGGTCATGTTGTAGTGCTAAGGTGGACGGATAACACCACCTTCTTCTTATCAGAACTTTATTTACGTAGTCAAAAACTGGTGATTAATGTGTCCCTTTACCTAAATCTTTTCTTCTCAGATGAAACCCCCTTTCCGTGTATTTTAGACGTTTCAGAGAAAACAGAAGCCTACAAAAGCCTCGTTTAAAAAGACAAAAAGGGCTGTGGTGGGGAGTGGGATAATTTAGGGGAAATGACCATAGATATGCGTAGGCGATGGACAGAAAAAAGGTCCCAGTTTGCCGACCCATCCTGCAGGCGAAACGTCTAACTTGAGTCACGGATGCATCCAGTTCCGATCACAGCTGTGCTGTAACAATAGTGACCGTCATTACGTGGGTTTCTTCAGCCTTTTTTCGGTTAATACTTTGACGAACAAAGCTATTATGAAAGTCTTCCCTCCAGTAGGCCTACTTTCCGATGTCAATATAAGCCTACACACCCTCTCATGGCGTCTACACTAAAGTAAGTCGTACATCGATACGGCTTCGTCAGACATCTACCGAAGCAACCCACACTCAAATAAAGAAACCGTTCCTTCGTTTTTGGGGTTTGAGGTTATCACGGCCGTGCGGCCGTGGATTCTGTTCTTCTGGGATATGAGGTTGCATGACTTACTAATCGGAACCCAACGTTTCGACATTTCGATCCTTGAAGATGACGACCCCAACATTGCCTCGGAAGGTCTGGATCCGGCTACGCAGAAATGCAGCCTCATATGTTGAGTCCCTGAGATCCTTCGTGACTTGTTAACGGTGACGCTGTATCACTTACTGATATTACGTGCTATCGAATTCACTTTTCAAAAGCCCAACAGTTACTCTGTGTACGGTACCACCTGGTTTAACAATCAAAAATTCTACACTG
This sequence comes from Coptotermes formosanus, assembly GCA_013340265.1. NCBI lineage: Eukaryota > Metazoa > Arthropoda > Insecta > Blattodea > Rhinotermitidae > Coptotermes > Coptotermes formosanus. The sequence continues at coordinate 3,486 of BLKM01007981.1, read as the reverse complement.
TGTCCACAAAGTGCGTTGATTTGTTTTGTACGAATCTGACAATAAACAGCGATTTTTGTCTTCTACAACGTTAATTAATTGGTTTTTACGACCCAGCGTCGAGTGTTTACTGCGCGGTACGCATTAACAGGTTACGTTTCATCATTTAAAAGTAAAGGACTGTTGAGGTTAATCAGCGGTGCTGCTTATAGAGGCAATACAAACCGGTACTGTCCAAATCTGATGACATTTGGAAAAATGCAAAACTGTGTCATAAAAGGTGACAGCCGAACCGGTTACCTACCTACCGAGTGCCTAAACATGTTATCCCTGTAGACCATTCAGTACAGAACGGACAACTGAAAACACCCTGAAAATACAATAAATATGTTAGATGCAGGATGAGTGAAGATGTGAATGAATGTATCGTGATCAGTGAAAGCTGGGCTCCAACCTTATCTAGAAATGTATTTTTATTACTAGTTGCTTATCTGCCCACACACATGACAAAAACGAACTCCAGCCAGCTACTCAATGCAACGAACAAAGTTTGTTCAACCTCGTTTGGATCTGTAAATAAACCACCCATAAGAAAACGTCTGAAGTAGAGAAACAAATTCTACTGCAATGACTGGATTACAAGAGTGTTTACAGTCGGATGTGACCACTACAAACACAACACAGTGCACGGGACGCCGGTGGCCTGCATTATATTGCCTGCTTCTTACAAAGACAGCATACTGGACGCCAGGCGACTGTATTTTACTTTTGGGGCTGTACCTTCCTATCAATATCCAAAATGTTCATACGGCAATCTCATCACATTATTGGCTTCCAGCGCCTTAAATTGTTCAATTAAGCACCCTTAATTAAATTCGGTGTTAAACAATGTAGTATGTATTTCCGGTATTTCTCGCACGTGAGATAAGCACCACACTAAGTTCTCTTTCTAATTTAACCCTTGAAAGACGAAGCGGGTCTGTTTTATATAAGGACTCAGTGCGTACCGTGCTGTAAACACTCTCCACGTCGGTTATAAAAACCAACCTCTTAATGTTTTATAAGGCAAAAGTTGCTGTTTGTTCTGAGATCCGTACAAAGTACATAATCGCAGTATGGGCACCACGTAGAATTTTTGAATGTTAAACCTGGCGGTACGTAAAGTTACCGCTAGGCTTTAAGACGTTAAAACACAGGAAAGTTGTTAAATAAAATTATCCAGTAGAAGTCGGAGCAGAATTATCAGTATGGGCTTGATCAGTGGTTCCCAGGGAATCCGTGGATACATTTCTGTAATAGCTACATGGAATTTTGCTTTTTTTTAAATTACAGAAATGTTTGATTAAAAACAATAGCGGAACTTCTTCATTTGTCGATATGTTTATTTCGTATGACCGTTAGAATGTCTAACTTCCTGTACCCGATGATCCCAGTGGCCGCACGGTCTAAGGCGTAGGTCTGCGGCCGAGCGCTTGCTGGGATCGTGGGTTCGAATCCCACCGGGTGCATGGATGTTTGTCTCTTGTGAGTGTGTTGTCAGGTAGAGGTCGCTGCGATGTGCCGATCCCTCGTCCAGAGGAGTCCTACTGACTGTGGTGTGTGTCTGAGCGTGAGCAAGTGAAAATAAACAACCTCGACACCTACTGTGAGTAGGTAGAAGAGGTAAGGACTACGAAACGAAACGAAACGAAACTTCCTGCACCCACGAGGCGTGTGAGAATGATTGTAATTAAATCATGCAATGCACTGTTACGTATGATACTACTATGCTATGTCTTGGTATCTATCTAAAATCAGTTCCGAGATATAAAGTTTTAATTTTGGAATTCTATCATGCGGACACACTATATCTATGTGAGCAAGGATATGAGGACCCGTGGTTACTTTTCGAAGCTGAAAGGGGTCCGCAAGTAAAAAAGTTTGGGATACATTGAGCTACATAGTCTGGGGTTCCATACATTTTTCTCTGCTCCAAAATTCCAGAACTTTTCTCATGCCCACTCAGCCTCCTACTCAAATGGTGCAAGAAATCACTAAATCGGTAAGGCTGACTGTCACTTGCAGAGTGACTTGGGCTTCCTCTGGAAGTGTTAATTTGTACAATCGACAAATAATGCTAGTACAGAGAAAGACAAAAACACGTGCAGCCCCGTCAGGTCCCGGACCCCCGTAATTTGTACCCTCACCGCCTCCTCCCGCCCGGTCTTATTGGCACTATTTGAGAGAGAACTTCCGGACGTTTCACTAACCCAAAGACACAGCGTCACATCACAGAATACTTGAAGCTTCAGCAATAACGCTGTGAGAACTTCAAATCTTGCAAGTCATAACTTCTAAGTTGAAACAGATTCGATTAAGTCATCGCGATCAGAGAAAAACTGCAGGGTTAAAAACCCAGCAGCTCCAAAAATCAGTGCAGAATCGCTGGACCTTGACGTAGTTGTGGTGAAAATCGATATAATAACAAACAGAGTCGAAAAATGTCTTCATCTTAAAGTCTCTTTACAAAAATGCACTTTAACCCTTTAAAGACGAAGCGTATCTGTTTTATATAAGGTCTCAGTGCGTACCGCGCTGTAAACACTCTCCACTTCGGTTATAAAAACCAATCTCTTAGTGTGTTATAAGGCAAAAGTTGCTGTTTGTTCTGATATCCGTACAAAACACATAAACGCAATGTGGGCACCACGTAGAATTTTTTAATGTTAAACCTGGTGGTATGTAAAGTTACCGCTAGGCTTTAAAAGTTTAAGCAAACGCAACGGCCGATGAATACAACAGCTTACAACGACTGTGTCCACCTAATCATGTTGAATAGGCTGCAGTACTAATGACAAAAAACTATTGTGTCTAAAATGTGTACGTGAATGTTAAAAAACTTCGAACACGCTCTGTCAGAAGCGTATGTGGCTTCCCGAAACCCCACCAGTGTGCGGACGGAAGACCGGTACTGATTACAGGGTGCGAAATCGGCTTTCCTGTTCAGAAGACGGTTTTCAGGCTGGCACCTGACGGGTGAGTTTCTTAGGTGCAAATGTGGAGGGCGAAAGTCTATACCTCGACTCCAGCTACTGCAATGACATTCACGGGCTCGGCTCTGTAGTTTGGTGAAGCTTCAGATTTCGACATGTTTTTCCAAATATGTGCAGCCTCAAGGCAAGGTGTGACTAGGCCACGGAACGGAAGATCCGGGGTTCGAGTTCCAGCGGCGCCAAAAGATTCTGTTATTTTCCAACACGTCTGGAACGGCTGTGGTGCCCACCCAGACTTATATCCAACGGGCACCCTTGAAGCTATACCTTCACTCCCGGTATTTGCCTTCTCGGCATGCACACGGACAAATTAACCTTTAACAATGCCAGCCGATCAAAATTAAATTCCCAACAGCAGTAGGAACCATAAAGCCCACCAGGGCTACACCCTGAAATGAGTACTTTTTGAGTTGTGGGCTTAACTCATACGGACCGGTAACCCGAACACCACATCCCGTCTAATACCATCATTCGG
>BLKM01007976.1:0-10625 GCA_013340265.1 Coptotermes formosanus | reverse complement strand
AAAAATTGAGGAGTCAGAGTCGGAGTTTTAAAAATTGAGGAGTCAGAGTCGGAGTTTTAAAAACTGAGGAGTCAGAGTCGGAGTTTTAGAAATTGAGGAGTCAGAGTCGGAGTTTTAAAAATTGAGAAGTCAGAGTCGGAGTTTTAAAAATTGAGGAGTCAGAGTCGGAGTTTTAAAAATTGAGGAGTCAGAGTCGGAGTTTGAAAAATTGAGGAGTCAGAGTCGGAGTTTTAAAAATTGAGGAGTCAGAGTCAGAGTTTTAAAAATTGAGGAGTCAGAGTCGGAGTTTTAAAAATTGAGGAGTCGCAGTCGGAGTCAGAAGTATTGTGTGCCGACTCCACAGCCCTGACTGTACCTTTACTTTTACAGTCTGAATAGCTTAAAGCAAAATTTCACGACGTAAAATGACAAGAAGACAAAAATTAACAGTGATTTTAAGTTGTATACACACACACACTCTCTATATATATCTAACATATATGTACTACACATATACGGTGGGGGGATAGCTCAGTCGGTGTAACGACTTGCTACGGCCTGGACGGTCAGACGATCGAATCCCGGCGGGGGCAAGATTTTTCGTGTCCATCCAGACCGGACCCAAGGCCCACCCAGCTTCCTGTACAATAGGTGCCCAGTCCTTCCCGGGGGCAAAGCGGCCGGGGCGTGGTAATGACAGCCCACACCCTTCTAACGCTGAGGTTAGAGAAAGAGTAGAGCCATACCTCCACCTCCCCTTTGTGCCTGCATGGGGCGACCTTGACATACATGCGTAAACATACACACGATATAAAGAAGCCCCTACTGCAAGGGGCCTCCTCATTGTCGAGGCTTCACGATCATACTCAGACACACCACATTAGGTAGACTCCCCTGGACGAGTGATCAGCCCGTCGCAGAGGCCTCTACCTGACCATACACAACACTCACAAGAGACAGACATCCATGCTTCCGGAGGGATTCGAACCCGCAATCCCAGCAAGCGAGTGGCCGCTGACCCACGCCTTGGGAGTGCGCGGCCACTGGGATCGGCAAAGAAGCCCAGTAGCCTGTCATTTACCGTGTATGACGACACGGAGTAGGAAATAACTTAAAGAGCGTCTTTGTCAATGCAATTTTTACTCCACACCAATGCACAGCCGTCAGTGGGAGAACCAGAGTTAAGTCGGCTGTGGCATGTTCTAGTAGACCAGTGCTCTCTTGATGGAAATTCCTCTGAATCATTGAAGCATATGACAGAAAATGCGTTCTGCTTCAATTAATTTCAAGTCGTAGGTATTTGCCTGCCCGGGCATGTACAAAATTCAGTACACTGATGTAACAAATCTCATCACACACACACCAAGAAAAATATTTTTCAAATGCCTTTGCAAAATTTAGAAAGCTACTATTAGCTTCGTCATATCTGTCTGTCTGTCCGTACGTATGAAACAACTCGACTCCCCCTGGACGGATTATCATGAAATTTCATACAGAGGGCGGCAGAAAACCCTGACGATTTTCAAAACGAAGTAACACGGTGACGTTTCACCTTATTATGTAACAGTTGTTATCAGCGATGAATTCAGTGTATGCCATTTTATTTTTGAAAATTTCGTCTCTCAGATGCCCCCCCCCCCCCACAATTTCTCAAACACTGCTCCAATCTTTCTCGAAGTTTTTCCATCACTCGACGAGTCACCTGCTCCGGAATTGCTGTGATTTCTTCCTTTATTCTCTGCTTTAGTTTCTCGATGGTTCTAGGCTGAGAGGTGAAAAGGTTACTTTTGAGACACCCCAATAAAATGTAACCACAGGCGGCGAGATCAGGTGAACGCGCAGGCCAAGGAACATCACCGCCACGAGAAATGAGGTAATAATGACGGCTACAGGGTACGATGATGATATGCCTGGGGATGTACTCAAACTGTTGGGAAAAGATGGTCTCAGACCAATGACACAACTGATCAACAACATATAGTGAAACTCGCTTAAGAAAAACCCGGTTAAGAAAATTTCCCGCCTAAGAAGTCAGGATAAAAAAAACATCAAAATTCTCCCATTTCCTTAAAATTACCCTTTTAAGAAATTTCCCGCTTAAGAAGTAGGATTTGCTTGGAATTTTCAAAATTTTCTTAACAGGGTTTCACTGTATATGAAATATGACAATGGCCCAAGGATATCGTTGATGTTACAATGACTGCCTTAACCTCTTAAAGCCTAGCGGTAACTTTACATACGACCAGGTTTAACATTAAAAAATTCTACGTGGTGCCCACATTGCGTTTATGTGTTTTGTACGGATCTCAGAACAAACAGCAACTTTTGTATAAAAAACATTAAGAGATTGGTTTTTATAACTGAAGTGGAGAGTGTTTACAGCGCGGTACGTACTGAGTCCTTATATAAAACAGATACGCTTCGTCTTTAAAGGGTTAAAGGAGAAGCCAGAGGCTACCAAATGCAGCAACCATCGCACAATCAGCCTCATCACACATACCGCAAAGATACTATCGAGGATACGTATAAACAGCATTGACAGCAAATTTGATGATGTACTTGGAGACGATCAGTTGAATTAAGAAGAGGAATAGAAAATAGGAATGCTATTGGCATGCTGACAACAATACCAGAATGAACTTTGGACATAGAAGGGGAATTCTCTGCTTGCTTTACACAGTGGCAGACGGCATTTGACCGCGTAGACTGGACGACATTAACCTTTTAAAGCCTAGCGGTAACTTTACATACCACCAGGTTTAACATTAAAAAATTCTACGTGGTGCCCACATTGCGTTTATGTGTTTTGTACGGATCTCAGAACAAACAGCTACTTTTGCCTTATAAAACATTAAGAGACTGGTTTTTATAACCGAAGTGGAGAGTGTTTACAGCGCGGTACGCACTGAGTCCTTATATAAAACAGATACGCTTTATGTGTTTATGTGTTTTGTACGGATCTCAGAACAAACAGCAACTTTTGCCTTATAAAATATTAAGATACTGGTTTTTATAACCGAAGTGGAGAGTGTTTACAGCGCGGTACGCACTGAGTCCTTATATAAAACAGATACGCTTTATGTGTTTATGTGTTTTGTACGGATCTCAGAACAAACAGCAACTTTTGCCTTATAAAACATTAAGAGACTGGTTTTTATAACCGAAGTGGAGAGTGTTTACAGCGCGGTACGCACTGAGTCCTTATATAAACCAGATACGCTTCGTCTTTAAAGGGTTAATGCAGATCCTAAAGCGAAATGGTATCGACTGGCACGAAAGAAGACCGATCACCATATTGTACATGGATCAAAGTGTTAAAGTAGAACTGGACAAAGGGGAGACATGAAGTATGAAGACTGGAAGAGGAATTAAACAAGGATGCTGTTTATCGCAGATTACGTAACTTACCAAAGAAGCTCTTGAAGGGTTTGGGAACTTCAGAATAGGTGAAGGTGAAGGTAAAGCCATCACATTACAGGCCTGGACAGGCCCTTAGGGTTCCAGGAGGTCGAGGCTCCCAGATTTCTAGACAGTCGGCACTTGAAGGTGCAGAGTCAGTTACAAAAACATTTATTCTGTGTCTTTCTTGCTTTTGGTTCGACACCCCTCTCTTATTCATTCAGGATAAAATGGGCCCCAAATGTAGGATTGCCCTGGGACTCCAGCACCCACTGAATGACATAAAAAAGTGCTGAGCACACACTATACTCCACCTACCAGCACTTCAAACCTTAAGCCCGCTTCCTTCATTGTCTTCTACATCAGCATCACATAAGGACATTATTTTATCTGACAACTGTGGCTAGTCACTTTCCGGCAGCTCGTTTAACTGCGACATGCAGTGAAAAATGTTAGATGTGATGCACATCTATGAAAACTTATGATCTCTAGATTTCTAAACTAGATCTCTAGATCTCTAGATAAACTCTAGATCTATGAAAAACATTTCCAGAAACTTCTTGCAAAATGGCGAGTAAAACCCTAATATTAAATACAATATATTGAAATAAAATTTTCCAAAAACGCCTTTACGTATGGTAAGATGTAATATTAACTGCAGTGCATTTAATTCAAATGCGTGGAAGGTGATTCGCGGCAAATTTGAAAGCAATGAACCCTGAGCTGCCTGTTGTCACGCCAAACAGCCCGAATGAAGAGTACATGCGAGATGTCAGATAAAAAATTATCTCTCCATACTCAATTTGTGTGTAGAATTTTGTATTGAATATTTATATTTCTCCACAACGCTTTCTCTCCGTTGCGTTCTGGGGAGGTGTTAAAGCAAGCTGAGTTGTATGTGGTAAGCTTTGTTCTGTTTGTCCCACAAAATGGCGCATAAGAATAAAATTTGTAATAGCGTGGACTCTGATAATGACATTCTCTTAGTATTTCTTATGGCATTAGAACGGATTCACGCAGAAGCAAAACCAGCGGTTTCTTAACAGCCTGCAACAATTTCAATATATATTCTTAATAGGGATTATCATATTATATTAGGCTCTGAGGTGGCCGAAGGACTAAATTGGAAACTGCACAAGAAATACTTTATTTACCGTGAAGTTGATTTAAGGCTGTTTGCGAGCCTTGCAGATAAGGAAGATAAAATGTTTATTGTCTGTGCTAGTACGCAAAATATAAGCTTGCACGCATTTGGTTTGAAGGAACGGGTGTTACAACCACGAAAATACCATGGAGTCACGACCAAGAAAGTACTCCGTCACGAGCAGAAAAGTACCATGGAATCACGCTGATGGAAGTATTCCTCACATTTCACTGTCTTCAAAAGAATCAGTATTGAGGCAAGTGTCTTCACATGCAGTAGAGCTTGCCCTAACCTCAATGAAAATGAGGTTTCCATAAGAGGTAATGGATCGAATTTTTAACCAGAACATATTCTGTGCCAGATTTTAGTTGTGGAGAAGTACAAATATTTTAGAGGTCAAACCACGGTCAAGAGGAACTTAGTTACACCGAGACAGTTAAAAATTAAGAAATAACAGATACAGTTGATATGATTAATTTTTGAGTAACCAAAGGCAATGAAACCATTCCATGATTATTACATTCAAATTTTTAAACTGGTAAGGACTGTGCCTTTCCCAGCAACTGAACATTTAAGAACACTCCTCTATTTGAGAATAAACCAAAAAGAACGATACAAATATTTAATTCTTATCGTTCCAAAGGCGCCAGTAACTCCCGACATGCAACAACTGTCGCATGTATACGGCGGAAGCAAGAAGAAATTTGTTTTGTTTTAGCACCTTTATGTTTTGTACAGACTGTTAATAGCCTTTAATTTTATTGACTTTTCTTCAAGATCTACTGATCCTGACTAATTTTGTGTCATTTTTTGGAAATAAATTTGTGAATTAGGGAGCCGCAGTAGCGCAGTCTGCATTGCGACTGGCTACGGCTTGGACAGACCAGAATTCGAATCCCGGTAGGGGTAAGAAATGTTTCTTTTCTCCAAAACGTCCAGACCATCTCTGGGGCCCACACAGCTTCTTATTTAATCAGTACCGCGTTTCATTCACTGGGGTGAAGTTGACCACTGATGTCCATCTAGTGCATAGGTTAAGAATGAGTGGAGCTGTACCTCTACTCTCCCTATATGCCTTCATGGCGTGGACAGGGAAAACGTTACCTTTATGGGTCACAGGGCATTTTCACTTACTTGAAGTATCTAAAACCGAACTCCAAGTAACTGATAAAATTTTCTTGTTTACTGCACATAATGTGATTTAATACTTAAATAATTTTCCATATGTGTAAGCCCATATTTCAAAGAAAAATATCCCAGTACAATTTAAATTATTAGAAAGAAAATGTGGTGTTTAAAGAACTTAGCAGGAGAATTTGTAAGGCAAATATAAGCACGTCCCAGAAGTTTTTAAAAGTGGGCCCCCATGATTAACGTTCAGCAATACAAACTTCACATTACATGCAAACAACGCTGTACACGCAATGCAGCCAACATTCTCTTCCGGGAGTCACACCTATGGAATAACGGAACCATCACTTGGTTTGACGCCTCTTCAACGAATGGCGGATAAGCGTAAACAATGTTGTCCCCATTCGAAATGTCACCTCTAATCCTACTTCGATGCTTTTTTTCGGTATGTATCAGACCGCGTCATTTCACAACTGCACAGATGCCTTATGTGATGTCGATGTGCGCTGTTGCAGATTTGCCATCAGCAGCGATTGGGCGCGTTAGTGCAAACAGCGTAACACATATCACACTTGCGTCTGCAAGTTGCAAGACGTCAAATTTAAGAATGCAGACGGCACGTTGATGAAACAAGACTTAATGCCATGTAAAATGAACATCGAAAGAGAGATGTGCGTCATTAAACTCTTCTGGGCACTATCAACTCTATTATCTGCTGCGAGGACAACTTCGTACCATTCTTAGAATCGTGAACGAACACAGGTAAAGTAGTATGACGTAATACTCAAGCGTGTTCCCGTAGCCAACGTTGCCGTGGGAAAGCAATAAGTATTACATACTCCGAGCGTGCATTTGTAGCTTTAGTTACCCAGAATGCAAAGGGCAGGAGCCCTGTTGTGTTATCGTTTGTGGCCTGTCCGGCTCTACCATAATTTTCCACAGTATCTCGCAAACGGTACGATTTTTGGAAAAAAGTTATTGAACATAAAATATGTGATTTTATTTTAAGTACAACTTTTGTTTGAAGCTTTTCTCATTCTGAGAAGAACGTTGCGAGATATTATAATAAATGTACATAGGCCTTCACGTAAAGTACCCGTTATTCTTGCCAGATGTTGAGAAAGTTGAACTTCTGCGACAGATTTTCGAAAAAAAAAAACTATCAAATTTTATAAAAATCCGTCCAGTGGAAGCCGAGTTGTTTCATACAGATGGACAGTCCGACACGACGAAGTTGATACCTATTTTTCGCAATTTTGCGAGCGCGCTTAAAATGATCCTTGTATATTCGATTTAACTTTTTAAAGTCTAGCGGTAAATTTACGTACCACCAGGTTTAACATTAAAAAATTCTACGTGGTGCCCACATTGTGTTTATGTGTTTTGTACGGATCTCAGAACAAACAGCAACTTTTGCCTTATAAAACATGAAGAGACTGGTTTCTATAACCGAAGTGGAGAGTGTTTACAGCGCGGTACGCGCTGAGTCTTTAGATTAGACAGAATGCGCTCCGTCTTTAAAGGGTTAATGAATGGGTGGATAGCGCCATGGATGATTCGGTGGAGGACGGTTAGATTTAGGAATTTTCTGGGTGAACGGACATAATAAATGAGTGGGCGGAAAAATTAATGGGTGTAAGCAAAAGTGGATTGGCGTACGCTCCAATTAACTAATTCGTTAATTAATTAAAATTAATTAATTGCTTACTTAAAGACTCTTGTCATTTTGTCAGAGTAGGCTGTACAACGTCGAATGTTATGACGACAAACGATGGATTGGAAAGGAAACGGTGTTACCTGGGAATGATGAGCAGAAAACCAGGACACCCTCAGTCAGAACAGTCGGTGCCACGGCCGAGATTCGAAACGGCTACTACCCGAATACGTGTTATAAATTTAGTACTTCAGCCATGTTGCTCGGTTTTACACATTACGCGTGCTACTTCTGTCGGAAACCGCTTCGACACATTACTTTTCTAAAGATAACTACCAATAAAGACAACATGTCTTCTGTAAACTTGATATTTATCATCCCAGTTGGCGTATCAGAATAAGACACAAATTTACTCCTCCTTGAAGATGTCATAAGTCACAGCCACCTTTCCTTTTATTCTTTTGTTATTGAGCTGCCAAAGTTTCGACTTCATGACGCCACCATCAGGTTCTACATATATAAGAAAAGAAAACTCTACGTATTTGGAGGGAAAGGCCTTCCCCTTTACAAACACACGTAAATTTTTTTATACAATACAAAAAGATTGTATAAAAATACAAAAATAGTGTGAGGATAAAAATGTAAATATAAGATAGATAAAATTATGACGAATGAAGCGTCGACCGTAACACGTGAATGATTATTAAATGCGTTGTGTTAGCGTCAGTATTCCACAGTGATTAATTTTATACTTTCTTGTTTCCTGTATCGTTATACATTAACCCTTTAAAGACGAAGCGTATCTGTTTTATATAAGGACTCATTGCGTACCGCGCTGTAAACACTCTCCACTTCGGTTATAAAAACCAGTCTCTTAATGTTTTATAAGGCAAAAGTTGCTGTTTGTTCTGAGATCCGTACAAAACACATAAACGCAATGTGGGCACCACGTAGAATTTTTTAATGTTAAACCTGGTCGTATGTAAAGTTACCGCTACGCTTTAAAAGGTTAAATTCCCAGGTGTGTTTTGTCTATGAATCTGCGGTTTTTCCTTCCCAGTTGAATGTGTGGGCTTTTGTTATAAAATCTGTAAAATTTTACAGCAGGCTTGCATATATGTTGTTACTAACTCGTGGTTATACTGCGCTGTCTGTACGTGTGGTGAAAATGTGTCCGTATCCACACTGCAAGCCTTGCATAGCATTATACGGTCGACGGTAAAAAAAAAGATGTTCAGCCCAACGCACCGGCCGCCTTCCTCCCGCCAGGTGATATCCCTGGTACTCATTTCTGTTAGAGGCTGAGTCGACACCAGGACCATAGTGCGGCCGGAAGGATTATGTCAACGAAAAATCCCGCGACCTTCCGGCGATTTATGATAAATCTGTAATGGCAGGAAAGAAGGGGTATATGGCGGTGTGCTGAGGAACACTGGTCGCTGGACTCGGAATTCAGTGTAACACATTCCGACACTCCCCGGTTTAACGCGATATTTACATTCCGTAGGGTCCGGCACAGTCCAGTTTTGCGCAAATCGGAATTCAGTACACATGCGGTCAACTACATATGTATATGGCGGCTGGGACAGTGCAGTCGGTATAGCGACTTGCTAACAGCTGCACGGTCCGGGGATCAAATCCCAATGGGAGCGAAACTTCCCGTGCCCGTCCAGAAAGGCTGTGAGGCCTACCCATTTATCTGTAAAATGGTTACTGGGTCTCTCCCAGGAGTAAAGCGGCCGCAGCGTGGTGCTGACCACCCACCCCCTTCTAGCGCCGAGGTTGCGAGTCGGTTGCAGCTTTGCCTCCACCTCCCTTCTGCGCCTGTATAGGCGTGTCATGGTATAATTTGTACCGACACCTTTATATTTGTATATGGAATGGAGTCCAGTTGAAACCAAACCCCAACACACTGGAAGCTAATTGGCCACAATATGACGGCTCCGCCGCATCTGGTATCACCCAGCAGTATTCTTCTGCCACATTTGTCTTATTATGCCCTCATTTCCGCGAAGAAAAATTCGGCGTGCTTTCCAAAGACTTATTTTTTTTTAATTTTATTACGTAAGAAATTACCCCACTTCAATTTACGTATGTCGGGTAGTGTGTGCATTAGACTAAGTAAATAACGAACCAGGTCCGCGCAGCTGTAAAAGCAAGGGGGAACGTTGGGCAGCATTTTACTTTTATGGTTTTTCGGAGGACAACATATCGTTCTGAAAGAGGACTGTAATGTTTGAGATGTCAGTAACTTTTAGAAAGTTTATTTTATTTATCGGCCAGGGAAGACCTCAAGATAACGAAACTGCGTATTTGCCTGTAAGTGAAACCAAACTGTTACGTCCATAAACGGTTAAAATGCGTAGTGTCATAGCTAACGGTCTTACGTATTTTTAATATAAGTTACGGGCGCTGAAACCAAAGACAAAATTGCCAGAATGTCTTAATCAGTATAGTCAGTAGCTTGCGGGTTATAAGTCCAAGGAATCGCGCTTCGATCCCTAGAAAGATAAGAGATTTATTCCTTCTCAATGTTCCCTCTAAGCTGCGCGGGTGCGCGGCCGCGCAGTAACTGAAATGCTCCCGCGCACACTGAACTGTTGCCGCGCTGCTGGAAATTTTTAATTTTCATTTTAAATATTCTTATTATGCATATTACAAAAAACTTTTAAAGTGACGCGCAGTCGTCAGGCCGTGTAAAAATTTTCTGCTCAGAGCAGTGGCAGGTCCGCACAGCTGTAGGAAAATTCGAGGTAACGTTATTCCTTCTTCAAAACACTGGAGCCCCTACAGTCTCTCACTAAATGACTATTGGAGCCCTCTTCCTGGGGGTAAAGTTGCCAGGGCGTGAAGATGACCACTTTCCTACATCTAGCGCCAAGATGAAGAATGAGTGGAGTTATAGCTCCCCTCTTCCCTATGCCTTCATGGAGTGCCCAGGGATAAATCTACATTTTAAATAAAGAAAAAATTAGTGTTACGCAAATCCAGGTACGCAGCCATTTTGGGAATGCAACTGTTACGCAAGTCGGGGGACATCTGCATGACGACGTCATATTAACCTTTTAAAGCCTAGCGGTAACTTTACATACCACCAGGTTTAATATTAAAAAATTCTACGTGGTGCCCACATTGCGTTTATGTGTTTTGTACGGATCTCAGAACAAACAGCAACTTTTGCCTTATAAAACATTAAGAGATTGGTTTTTATAACTGAAGTGGAGAGTGTTCACAGCGCGGTACGCACTGAGTCCTTATATAAAACAGATACGCTTCGTCTTTAACCTTTTAAAGCCTAGCGGTAACTTTACATACCAC
>BLKM01007972.1:0-17521 GCA_013340265.1 Coptotermes formosanus | reverse complement strand
GTATTGTCAGGTCTGCAGATAAGAAATTTGGACCAGTTTTTTTTTTTTGCAGACCCAGTGATGTCTACAACATAAAACTTGTCTGCTAAAATGAAGGGCAAAGAAAAAAATTCTGTTCAAATATACCACATTTTCCACACTTTTAATGCTAACTACATTTTGCGGACCGCCATATGAGAAAGGTGGCATGCGTAACCGTTTGTAGTACTCTGTCCTGGTGTTCCATTCTTGTAAGTGGACCGTAAATTTACCCAAGGGCGCACCCAAGGGGGCAGCTGCGGGGCTGCAGCCCCCCAAAGCTCCCAGAAACTAAAATTAAAGAAACACAGATTTTGCAGGTATTGTGATATCAGAAGTTTTGCCTGATTTACCGTTCAGCCGAAGTCAGCCACTGAAATTGGCTGATGACTAGTACATTAGAATTTTGAAAAATAAATTAATAAAAGTAAAAAAGAAAAAACAAGAAGACAGGACACTGAGTCATGGAACATGTTATTATATTCGTATATATATAAATGCAGTTGCAGACAGTGTTATTTTGTACTAACAACATGATTTTTGTAACATAAATTTTAAAATCAAGCATGCATTATATATAGACTCAGGGTCAGCCCCATCCCCCAAGGAAAAATTTTGGGTGCGCCCATGATGTTATCAAACTATAGACGAAACTGTCATATTTATCGTAATACCTCGCACGTAAACATTTTTCTTTCTTAATAGGAAGATTTCTTCCCCTTGCTGTATGTAGTTCTAAGTCACTTTTGCTTTCAAGTCACTCTTCGCGCTTCCTCAAGCATGGAAATGTAACGGAAGCTGGCATTATAATGTGAAGGTCGCCAACATTTTGACGTCACTTATAATAACTGGTGCAAGACATGTCATTTCAGTTCGCAGTGCAGACAGGCAGAGACTAAAGTTACACAATAGAGGGAAACAATTTATCTTA
This sequence comes from Coptotermes formosanus, assembly GCA_013340265.1. Classification (NCBI taxonomy): domain Eukaryota; kingdom Metazoa; phylum Arthropoda; class Insecta; order Blattodea; family Rhinotermitidae; genus Coptotermes; species Coptotermes formosanus. The sequence goes on along the minus strand of BLKM01007972.1, from coordinate 16,572 downwards.
CCTTGTGGCTAGGCGTGGAGGTGACTGTGAAGTTGAAGCCTGCTGCCATATCAGTAGTACAGGATTTTCATCATATGACACTGCGTAACCCCGGCGCAACTGCCGAACTTGTCTAGGTCGTATCGGTTGTACAAGCATGTGGGCAGCGTCATAATTCGAAACCGTCGTGCTGCGGTTAGAGTAGTATAGAAGCATTCACATCTCTGAAGTTAGACATCTCATACTGCTGCAGTAACCTAAAAATGAAATGCTAAAGTCACCTTCAACACCAAATCTTCTGAACCTGAAGTATACATTAATTCCGAAATACCTGAGACGTTGAGACAGTGTGTAATAGAATATCCTGACGAACACACTTGAGGCTAGGTTAGAGTTAAGAGCTGAGAGACACTTACTCTTAACACTGTACTAAAAATGCCATTTGTAAATTAAGAGGCTTTCACTGTGGGTGTTTTTTAAACTATTTTCTTTTGAGTTATTACAACGCGTAGTATAATAAGTTTGTTGTGACATTTCAGAGGAACGTGCTTTCTCTATCTTAAGGGTGAACTGGTTTGGTTCAAATGGATCCTGTAATTATCCTGAAGGTGGGGGCAGTACGTTCCTCTCAACCTAACCTAACCTAACCTAACCTAACCTAACCTAACCTAAATGTTACTATTCCACACTGGATAATGAAGTGTAAGACCGTAATTTAAACTTCGCTTCTTTTTCAACTAGCTGACAACGTTCCCTGCAATGCAATATTCTGCCCAGTTTCTCCTCATCATCGCAGGTATCTTTCTTTTCTTCTTCCTGATTTTCTCAAGAAACTGTTTGAGACTTTCTACAAGGATGAAGTGGGTACTTCACGATATTACGTCACGAAGAACCTCACGGATAACTTTTGTACATATCTTCTAAAATTGTTAAGACAGTGAAAACTAGGAGGCTGCAATGGACTTGCGTGTAGTTAGGATGGGGACACAAAGCATGTATACAGTAGAAGTAAGGGAAACCTTTTTACAAAACAGCCACTTTGAAGACCAAGAACATGACTGCAGTGTAAACGGATCTTAGATAAGTGGTTTGCGTGGATAACAGGAACGTGTGCGGTGATTGCACCGAACTTAGCAATTCTGCCGTCAGACATGTAGCAACAATTAGCCTGTGAAAGGGGAGAGGCATATATCCGAAAATAAATTTTGAATCCATTTACTTAAAGTGCACCCTTTGTTTGACAATGCTTCCTCTACTACATGGGTTATACTGTGTCGAATCTGATAGAAGAATTATGAAGGATGTAGAAATAGGACGTCTTTGTCTCTTTTAAGGAGTTTTAACCACATTTTCTTTCAAAACCAAAACATTTTCTTCTAAAACCTCAGTCAGGTTTAGCCAATCTCCGGATCGAAGTTCAAAAGCGGGACTTCAGTACTTCGAAACAGGACTGTGCATAGCTAGTTACCGGCATGGTAAACAAACTGTACGTGCGTATTCGGACAGATATCTTTAGTAGCTGATGGTAGGTAGATTTATGCTGACGAAGAGAGGCAGTACAATAATCGACAAAGGCCAGTTGGCTGGTGAAATGCGAAACTGCAAATTCGCAAATGAAGGTCGACAAGTTTCTCGATCAACCCACCCACACAAATGGTGGGGCACGTGACACTCACGGGTGAGGAGAGAAGTGAGTGCATAATTTTGATGGCGAAATCTGAATGAAAAATACCACTTGAAAGACCTGGGCGTAGATGGGAGGATACTATTAAAATGGATATGAAAGACGTCTGGTGAGAGGGCGTGGACGAGATTAATCGAACTCAGCATAGGGACAAGTGGTCGGCTCTTGAGAACACGACGATGAACAGTAGGATTCCATAAAGTGCGAGGAAGTTCACGACTAGCTGAGAAACTGTAAGCGTCTCAAGAAGGACTGTACCCCGTGGAGTTAGTTAATGACTGTGCCTATGTGAAGGGTGTAAATAAGAATTTTGTCATTATACAGTTTTCTCAGTCTACCTGTTATGGCACCTGTCTGCAGATAAATGTAAGTTAATTAATCTTGTCGGCACTTTGCTGTCAAGCGCCCTCAGTTTTTGTCTTTATTTCAACAAGAGAGGACAGGTTTCAAACATAATACACATATTGCATAACTAACTCAATAAATCAGAGTCCTTACAGGGAAGCTACTAGTGGCTGAAGAAATTCCCCGCCTTTTACAAATTTAATTTACAATTCATTGTCCTCCACACAGGACACTGCCCTGATCCAAATTTATTCAGTTGATATACCCCGCCCCAATTCTGTATCTTACAGAACAGTTTTAAAATTCTCCTCTCATCTACAGCTCGGTGAACCAAGAGGTCTGTCTCTCTTCAGTTTTCCAACCGGAACTTCTTATGTACGTCTGATCTGCACCATGCATAGACATTACGAATGTAAATTTGTGATGTAACTTGTATTCAGTATACACTTATGGGTGTAAGTCTTAAGACTTACCAGATTTTCCTCGATAGCCTGTTTCATTTCTATGTGGTGATAACCCAAATACAGATTAGACCTAAAAGTTTTCACTGGCCGTAGTGACAGGGCTGTAGCAGTAGCCAGTGTTTATCATCCTGTGGAACACGTCGTACTAGTGGGACCTTGCAGGCGGCTGTGTGAGGCAAGATGTCTCGAAATAGAGAAATTCTGTGAGTTAATAATGTGACAGTGAAATACGCATAATTGTAAAACGACGAAAAGTCGGTGCTTATTTACTGTCGTGTGACTACGGTTTTTGGTAAAGTGAATGGCGAGACGCAAGACAAGAAAGTAATCACTGGCAATATTAGAGGGTATTAGGAGGAAGTCTAGTCGATAGAGAACCCTGGCGGGTGCTGGGCGTAGCGTGGACAGTCCGGTTGATTGTTGCCTTGACATTTATACGCTATTTGCCCTTGTCCTTCCTAAATCAAATTAAGTCTGTCAATACGTTCAGTGTCTGTCATGTGCTACAATGGCATTTCAACGTATGAGACCTCGAATTTCCGGTAGAAATGTGGTACCCACCTGTAAAAAATTGATACAGTACTTGCATATTATAAGCGAAACGAAGCAGTCCAAAGCATATAATTTGTCTTTTCGTGAACCTTGTACATTATCTTGTACGAAAATCCATGTTCAGGGTAATATTTTTACGTTATAATAATTCTGTCACCCATGTCTTGGCCCGCACGTAGTACAAACATATAATCTTCGTAAGAAGAAACGTGTTGCAGTCCTGCCTATTAACGCGAAGCCAAGGACAGTAGATTTGATAGGAGGGTGCAGTAAGCTGTGTTATTTGAACACCTGGCCTAAAAAATGTCACAGTGTAAACAAGCGTTACAAAGCACCCTGTCTGGCAAGCGGCTAGGGCTCCAAGAAATTAATGGCATCCAGACTTACAGATATTTTGTTAGATGTGAATATGTTGAAAGAGCCCAACTCGACAGTCGGCACGGGAATTCCTCCAATTTCGAGGTTGAGGGTGTGGTCAGAAACCCTTTACCCTGATGTTATGTGTCGTCATAAACACAACACTTTGAACGCTATTGGATTTTGTGCCATACTTTAAAAACGCGTGGTTGTAACTTGGGACGTTAGTGGGTTATCCACATATTTACATATACACAGACAAGAGTTACACGCACGCACGCACGCACGCGCGCGCGCGCGCACACACACACACACACACACACACACACACACACACCTCATGTAATACCCTTGTTGTGAGTGAATGAGTCACACGTCTTGTGTCAGTCACAACCCGTTTCTCTGTTGCCTACACTCTACGGCAGAAGCCAGCGATTATGCAATACGAAGAGAAAGTGTGTGTGTGTATTCTGTGTGGCACGGCTGAGGCTGAAGAAAAAATTGAGCATTGACAATATAGCACAATCAGTAGGTGAAGTTAACCGCTTCGTTTGCTCTAACAATAAAGAAACGACGATGAAGACGTCTTGAGTACAGCGTGAACATTGTTGGTTTGATTTCGTGAGCAATCCATAGGAATTGACGTTAATCGACAGTAATTACTCCTAATCGCCAGTAAAGGATAGTAATCGATAATAATCGGCAATAATTTATGTCAATCATGTAATCGATAATAAATGACAGTGGTTCGTAGTAATCGATAACAGTCATAGTTCACACAGGTGGCACAACTGTGATAGACGAACTTGACACTTCGTTTCGTCGAGGAATAAAGAGTAGACATACACGTACAAATATACACATACATATATCTGTACACTATTAACAGTTTCTCTTCTGTCGTTATTTCTTAGCACCTAGTTGCGATAAACAGCAGAACACTGCAGCGGAACGTGCGCTTATGCAGTTCTGTAACATGGAAAGGTCATTCAGGGCTAGCGATCATCATACACTTCAGCACTTTGTAATTGAAAATATATCCTTAAACTCATAATGTGAATATACTAAAATCATTGATGTGGATGGCATTGATTTTTGCCCCCCAGATTTCTGTATGCACTTTAGTATTTGTGACTTTTTTCACACAGTTCCGAACGGAAGGTATAGAGACAAAAATTTTCCCTGTGCGGTCATTATTGTGCATTTCGTTTGCACATATTTTAATTCGCTTACGTAACTCTATCTCTAAACAAAATTCAAGCAAACGCAGTACATCTGTTCTAACTCAGTTTATAAACTCTCGATGTGCCGTGTTATTGCGTATCCATTCTATTTCACTATCTGGCGGCTGGACAATATATGATCCGCTACGTCGAGATCTACACTGATGGTCAATAATTTTGTTTACTTGTACAGTTAAACGTCCAGAGATGTATATTAGATGAAATTTTGAATGAACTCTATAAGATTCCATGGGCTCTTTCTCGTGCTATTGAAATTCTTGTTCCAAACAGAGTAATATATTAAACATCCGTTCTTGGACCAATTCTTCTCGCGTTTATTCTTGTTCCTTTTTTCAGATTCATACATATTTTGCGAGATTTGTAGGTTCTCACAGCGGCGTTGATTAGCATTCAAGTCTTCTGGGATGTTACGCCTTCTCACTCGTAAATAGTTACCGGCGTTTCGGAGGAACGTAATGCCTCCATTTTCAAGATCAAGCAGTCTGCACTTCTTTTCCTTCTTCCCCCTCTTGACTGTTCACCCGCAGTGATGGAGGAACTTGGCGTCTCCGACACGTTGGTCCCTATGTACCAGCCGACTCGGCGTAACATCTCAAGAGACTTCAATCCTCATGGATATTTCCTTCATTGTTCCTAAAAGCTCTACTGGTTTCAACGCTGTTCAACATTATTTAAATTATAACCATTTCGCTTGCATTCTGCAGCCATTCCAATTTAGCCTTTACAACACAAGTTCATTACAATCTAAAGACGAATCCTTCCAGCATTAGGAAACTTGGCATTGTCTTAATCACTTCAATTTCATTTACATGCTTGCGCTGCTGTTTCCTGTTTTCTCTTTCAAGCCGCAGCTTCTGTAACTTAATGTAGAAACACTGTGCTTAAAAGCAGCACTGCACTTTTGTAATGATGTGAACGTGTTTGATTTAATTACGGTTCATGGATGCGACGTGCTTTAAACGCAAAGCGTATAACACAGAAAAAAAATAGGTATTTCACGTTAGCTATCTCTGCATGTCTTCATTTTGGAAGCGAGCGACATAAGGGAAAGTTAGCATGTGATCTAGTTCCCCTGGCTGCGAGCCACTTGTACCTGGAGGTTAGAGTGGCATCAAGGGACACCTCGGTTCCGCATACTTCTGCTGGATATAAGCGTCTACTTTGTCTAATTAAGTCCGAAGGGAAATTCGTGTACCGTGTTAATATTATTCACTGAGTTAAAGTGATATGCCACTAGACTTGCTTACTTGCCTGTGTATTCTTATACGTTTTTTCAACTGGATCCACACGAGGAATGCAAAGGGAATTTCAGAATCATCAGAAGTCCTTTATGCAAGTAGTCATGCTGTAGAGAGTCACTGCGTTGTTTTTGGAGGCGTGAATTCTCTGCGGTCCCGGCCTGCAGGCCGGGACCGCAGTGAATTCACGCCTCCAGTACACAGTCAACAGCACATTCTCACTCAACTATAAAGTGCAACCTTAGTGTAAAGATAACAAAAAAGTTCTCCCTGAAGATGACCCAGCAGGGTCGAACCATGTAGGAGTGTGTTACGATTGATGATAAAACTCTCTTTGTGCATTTGTTGGTGATTAGTGTTTCTGTTATCTTTTGCCATTTTAAAGACTTGCTGGAAAGTTTAATGGGAGTGCATCGGTCGTTATGAGTAGCAGTTACTAGTAATTATTGGATTAGGAGATTTTGTATTTAATCGCTTCAACTTAAGCATGATGGCGGTGTAGCGTGAGTTGTGGTAATAAGATAACTGATAACACTTTTCTGAAGGCCGTGGATGAAATATAATAACTAAACACAAAAATTGCTTGTTGTGAGAGTGAACTGATGTCCGTGAGTGACAAAGTGCGTGTAGTGAAGAGTACCAAGGGATAAAATGGGAACAGTTCAACAGTTCACTTGCTGTTAAAGACGTTGTCTTACCACCCCTCGATGAGGCCGTCATGAACCACCAAACTGAAATTCCCTTGAATGGTGCTCGGCTTTACCACTTGCCCAGCCGGACCTTCCAAATAACCGGCCACCGTACAGAGCCCACCACTCCACCATTATTTTCAAAATTAAGTACTGTAGGTCCTCCATCTGGCGGTCATTGGTATGTAAGCGACGCAGATCACAAAGCGGAAGGCAGTGGTTACATCCCATCCTCAAATCCTGTTTCAATAAGATTCTTGTGTTATGGGTACGAAAGATACTCTGGGATGTGACGCCGTGTAATTTGGTATGTAGGTACTGTACCATCCTTTAGGAGGAACCTGCTGCCGTCGTGGTGAGGGTATTAGAAGTTTCTTCCGAAGTGCTAGTATCTATCTGTGAAACTACATGACGTCGTACCACAGGAGACGGTCACTAGAGTGCCAACCTTACATCTGACATCTTCGTATCAGCCTCCTGCCTTCTCGTTGGTCTCTGAAGTGCTAATATTCTGCGAGGTTTTCCCAACAAACCTTTAATACGCTCTCTACATTCCTCGCCATAAACGGACGGAAATATTACGCTACTTCTTTTGCGGAATTTATATTTGTACAAGTACTTTCATTGAATTTTATTGAAGGTAAAATAAGCCTATGCTTTGTCATTCTTTTATAGTCGTTTTCGCAAAGTCAGAAGCGATTATTAACTCCGTTAGGCCTGTCCACATGCATGTGGGCGAATACCACCGGACGGATTTGTACGAAATTTCATATTGGGATGTTTTATAATGTCCGTCGAGACACTATTCGGACAAATACAACGGGCACTTCACATAAAGGCATACGTAGGTACATCTCAATATCTGGCAGGTATTGCTTTTCATAAATGAGACAGTTTTCGCTGCAGGGTACGAGCGGAGGTGGAAGAAAAAATTGAAGAACGAAGTATAACAATCCGATATGAATAGACGTCCTTAAATCTCGCCGTTTAGGTTATCCCGAACTTTCGAGGTTTATTATGACCTATTGTAAAAAGGTTGTTAAGAGACGGAGAAATCTTGTAGTGAGTGTCAAAACACTAGCATCGTTACTGCTCGGGAAAATATTCAAGACGATAACAGAGTGAAGGGACCAGAAGTGCGACACCTAGCGATATTTTCACACTTGTTTGATTGTAAATTCATCTGTTCGAGATTGTTTACTTTGTAAATAGTTTCTTTTCCTTGTGATTAATAAATCCGTAAACATATCCCACGTTGAGACCTTCGGCGTAGATTAGTAGTTGGTTACCGACGTTTCGGGATAATATATCGGTTCCGCCTTCAAGAGTCAAACAGTCCAGAAGAGTTATTCTTGGGATGCTAGACACTTTGAAGATGGGACCGACAGGCTGTACCGGTAACCAAGTACCAACTTACGCCGCGCAACGTCCCAAAAAACAAAGGCCTCAACCATTAGCGGCGCAAGCCTGAAATCTCGCATTCTGCATGTTAAATTTTATATGACCTTCGAATCGAATTTTAAAGGGAACAATTAAATAATAAGTTTTTTTACATCCTTCTGTGAATGCAGCGGCCCACCCAAGGGGGGGAGCTCCCGGGCTGCAGCCCCCTCCCCCAAACCCTTCAAAACCGAAATTTAAAAAACACAGGTTCTGTAGATGTTATGATATCAAAAGTTTACGTGATTTCCCATTCAGCCGAAATCAGCCACTGAAGGTGGCTGATAACTAGTAATTTACAATTTTGAAAAGTAAACTAATAAACTAAAAGAACAAGAGGATGGGGCACTGTGATTGAGTCACGGAACAAGTAGTTATGTGAGTCGTGTGTGTCTAAGTACGGTTACAAATCGGTGTTATGTTGTACTTACAGCATGATTTTTATAACATACTTTTTAAAATCAAACATAAATTATATATACCCTCAGGGTCAGCCCCCTCCCCCAAGCAAAAATCCTGGGTGCGCACCTGTGTGAATGATTGCAATTTTCAGCAAAGGTTGAGTAGAGGACACTTTTTTGTAATTTTCTGTGCCTGTGTCAGCAAGTCAATGTGGCACTTGAAGGCACAGGAGCTTAGTGAACTTGTGCAAGACACCCGTTTTATCGCATGTACATTAGTACACGTGGGGCACGTGTCCTGTACCCCAGTTTATTTAAGGGAGCTTTATGAAATACATTATTATGTTCGAATGAAAAATGGCTGATAAATATGAACATTTCTTGTGTTTATGATCATTTTGACCACGCCCTTTCATTTAAGTTCATATACCGTCGAATGATGTTGCAATAAGAAAGGGTATTTAAGGAATCAGCCTGGCCTCTTACACAGCACGTACTCGTGTGGATTGACGAAAGAAGACAATTCAAGAAGTCTACAGTTATGCTCTGACAACGCGACATAGTGTCAGCTGGGCTTTGTGGTATAAACATGCGATGCTGCCTTCAACAAAACACGTCACATCTGTGTTATCAGGAGTGGTATATGACGTGTAAGGATATAGTGGATTGTTTTCTGAACACCAAACATCCCCCCCCCCCCCCCGATACACTCTGAGGGTTCAGTATCGACTATTAAGTTCGAATGTTTTCCAGGCGTTATTTACGAAGTAAAAAAGAACGCCTGTTTCAAGGATTGAGCTTAACCCAACAGCCGGCTCTAAGACGTCCGTAATACGAAGTGCCGTCCAGTCGTTACTAGCCGCGAACGCTGGATAACGTTCACGCTATCAGAGCACAGAGTCGTCAGAACCAGTAGCTGTCGCTGCACTGTCAGTGGCATAACTGTCGCGCCTCTAGCAAGCGAGGAACCAACAGAACAGCTCTGGGAGAGCAGTCAGCCATCCTTACCAGAAGTTGCAACGTCTTTGCGCGTAAAACGCATATAACAGCAAGACAGTATGATTAGATCCAGCTGTGTAGCCTTTGTGGGTTGATCTGTCGGTAGAAGGATATACCTCCACTTTGTCAGACTGACGGTCGTGCATATTTGGCATTGCTGTGCTTGAAAACATTCTGACGACATGGCAACTATGCGGGTGGTGGTTTTCGTTTACACGTCGTGGGAGTTTTCTTTAAACGATGATCAGAAATTTGAGTATGCACATTCCTGCACACACAGTGTCCATGTTGAGTCATCCTATCGTGCAGAGTGGGTGTGGGTCGATCGCTGACCCTGCATAACTCTCGGGTGTTCTAGGATTCAAAAGCGCGCTATCACTGTGCTGAAACCCTCGTTACTTTTCTGCAGCAGCAAAGAAGTCATGTGACCGGGAAAGACTTAAATTAAGCGAGACTGTAGCTACAAATGTTGGGCGTAGGATCTGTGGGGTTGGGAGGGGATTTTAGGTGTGGAAGCAGTAGCTTACTGACCTCAGGTTCCAAACCCGCTGGGGTCATGCTAAATTCGAAATTCAGTATTTGACTATTATCATCTTTATTATATTATCACCTTATTTTAAGAGCTCTTTAGTTCATATTCTCTCGAAGTAAGAAAGCATGGTTCAAATTACGAAAAAATTTTACTCCACATCTATCACGTAAGAATGCTTTAATTTAGGGCAGCAAAATATACGCAAAGGTCTGGAAAACAGCACGTACATTCGCCAACTGAAATACATGCAAAACTGTAATAAGGAAACGACGTAGGGAATGGCGTAAGCTAAATAGAGGTGTGTAAGATCTCTTGTTTTTATTGAAATTGCGTAGGTTTAGAACTGCGCAAATCATAAGCACATACATAGTAAATGCAAGAATTTAAAAAAATTAAACTTCCGCAAATTATAAACAGATCGACGTATCTGTATTTACATTAATTTTAACGGAATTCTGAAGATGTTTCTCCAGTCAGTGAGTGTTTTGTTTTTTGCGGTTCGTCCATTGTCTTGAACAGTAGGCTGTAAACTCTTTACTTTGCCTGCATTATTGTTATTCCTTATTTTATTGTTAATTAGTCTGTATGTTTTGCATTCAGACACAACTTTATTATAATTGTCTGACTCATTAATCAACTACTCTTTCGTTTTCATCATGCTAGCCGACTAATTAGGTCTGTCAATGGAAGTAGTAATTAAGGACTTTACACCTAAGGGTACATAGATTTAAGCCACTTTTGGACTGAGGTGTTTGCACAAGGGCTAACTGTGAGTTACAGTACTCAACATGGTGTCAAATTTGTTATGTGAAAACAGTGCTTGATCTTTGTGGCAGCTGAATTTTTGTTCAGGATGCATCGAATATGATTACTTCATACTTAAGTTTCAGGATTATAAAACAAACGAGCAGTGGAAGGTCATTATGCATGAAGTCGTCTTGTTACAGTTGTGTGCAGCCGAAATGTTTTATGTGGAGTTTCGGGTGAAAATATAACGAATTTATCAGATTAGACGTAGTTTCCAGGAGCTGTATGTATACAATGAATGTACTGAAACAAAAATGGCAAAGTTTGGCTCTTACTTCTGAAAATACTGAATATATTTAAGGTAGATTTGAGATTGGGACACTAATTTTTTTAATATCGGTCTATTGCAAAAATCATTTTACATGGAGCTCAAATCGATTATACCGATTTTCTCAAAAGAGAGCCCATCATGTTCGAAAGAAAGTGATTTTTCGGTTATGCGATAAAACATTGAAAACTGTCGTCTAAAAATCATGCCCGCAGCCTTTTTAATAATAAGCTAGATTGTGAAATTATTCATTCCATGCACTTTTTGACATTAATTTATAAAACCAAGTCAAAGCACAGGTTACAAACATACTTAAAGTAGGTCTTTAACCACTCCTACGTGTTTCGGCACGTATGTGACATCCTCAGGGAATTCGTACTCCAAATGTAAAACTTTGCTAAACTATAATTAATTATATCTGCAATATTCATTATACGTATGTATATACGTATACGTATGTATACGTATACATATGGATATAGCATTCAGGATTTAAATTTAAAGTTAAGGGTGGTTAATGTACATAAACAAATTATAATACATTATAAAAGTTTTACATACATATCGTATTGATTTTTGAAGTTTGATGTAAAACATACAAAATTATAGAGAATGGCTAAAATTCTGTGTTAATTATATTGTTGCGACATATGTCTTTGTGTACAATACTCTAGTGTTACGTTCGGTCCATTATGGATGCTGCCCCTGTGTCACATGCGGTGTAGTTCGTGTAGACAGTCACGTCCCACACAAGCCACTTGTGCATTGACAAAGTGCTGGGAAGCATAGGGTCTACCTTTCTGATTCTGTTCCTATGCAGTCTATATGCGCATATTACAACAGTGGAAATCTGCACTAAATGGGCACCAGGGACAAGTACGGTGGGGTGCTGCGCAGCACCCCTTTCGAGCAGATCATAATTACCCCAAAAACAATTAAACACGTGCTTGACCGGTTCAGTTATCATTTATAGGTCGGTTATAAGTAAATTATTTTTTACAAGGCTGATTAGGTTATTGTTTTTCTCAGTCAGGGAAAATTAAAAGTTAAAAAAACTGCGATGCATTATGTGAGTTGGATTTTTTTATTTCTGCGTAGTGCGTCATTACTTATAAATAACAAACAGGATAAGAATACTTATTTTATATTAGACGCAATATTTTAACAACATTTAGCTTGAAGTGACTGATATACTCACACTTAATAGTTTCATTGTATCTAACATACAATAAAGAATGAAGGAAAACTTTGTTACAAGTGTTTCTTTATCGATCGTCCATCTGCTTTTAATATTTGTGTAGCCATATAAATATGCGTGTTTGTCAAAGAGAAACCTCCCCATAAGACATAAAGCTTTTTTAACGCGGAAGTGGGTACGGCAGAGCGGGAGCCGTTATCAGTCGCTGGGCAAGAATGATGTCGTCCGCTCTATGGTGCGCAGTCGTGCGTTAATGTGGGTCCACGTTAATGAGTAGCTACTGTAGGGCGGGCGGCATGATCTGCTGTTGTGTAGCAATACGTATGTGAGAGGTTTCCACGTTCAACTGGACAGCTGTGTAATGAACGTGTGCTAAGAACACGCAATCGATTGCTATATAGCTTAATGTTGTATCCGTGTGCTTGTGTGTCGTGGTTGAGATCGGATATGTCGAAGCTGTAACATCGCGGGCACACAGATAACCTATACCTTCCCTTGCCGCGCCGTCCCCCCCGCCCCAGGCTACATCTGTACGTCGTGACGTTTAGTTAAGTAATGGCATAACCAGGACCGTAGCCAGACCGTGAACACAGTGGGTGCAGCGGCTTCCAGTGTGGTGAATGCAAACACGTTTACATACTGAATGCCTACATAATACCCTATTATACATACACTGTGTGTACATATTTATGTATGCTATTTACACACAAGCGTAAAAAATGCCTTTTTCATGACTAAAAAATCAACACTTTAATTACATAATGCACCCTACAACATTGCACACAACACTTTGCATATACATGCATTTTTGAAAATGAGTTGTTTCCAAACACGGCCGTTCAGCAGAGGCAACATATGGCTGCGGTAAGGTGTCGCAGTTTTTGGTGGGCTGATCACCATGTTCGTGTCTGATATTTACAGATTCCTGGTGGGTGCACCCAGACTTATGGTGGGTGCTTCGCACCCAATTGCATCCTCCTGGCCGTGGTCCTGGGCGTAACTTTACAATTACCTCATCAAATGACACTGATATATTCAGAATTAATCATTCCCAGACACAAAAGTAAAGCCGCCCTTAAGACCTGTGTTCTGACGTGTAGTTGCTTGATTGCAAGTTGTTACACGGCAGTGCTTGCGGCGTCTAAACGTGAAGCAGAGAAACGTTCACATTTATATAACATAACACAAATTTTCAAAACATAAAAACCGTATCGTCTTTACTTGTGCGGCATTTGCTGTGACTAATTTGTGACAATGTGTTTATACTGATGTTTGGCGCAAGTGGTGCACAAGTCTTAACTGACTGACATAACGAAGCAGTTATGAGTTTGCTAAAGTTTACTTCATCTTAATCCTTACTGCTGTACTGAAGTTACGATAGTTCAATGGCAGCTGGTGTGAGTGTTCATTTCGGTTACATTGGAGAACATCTTCAGCTGGAAGTTCGTGGTTTGTTTTTCCAAATTATTGTACACCTCTGATGGACTAATAAATACCAGGAACCCTTTAGTCTGCATTTGTTGGTTCTGTGATGTTACTTAAGTCGTTCCTAGAGGATCAGTATTATTGCTCAGTATTATTGCCTTGAATTGATATTGTGCAATATGTTTCTACCTAGACGAATCAATATTATTGTGCAATATTTTGTTTCGCTCGTGGGTTACGACGAGTAAACATGTGAGTAATACTGATGCTACTCGTATGGCCATTGCTTTAGCCCTGTGTTTAAAAAAGAAAAGTAAATTCGTCGCTAGACCAAAGAACTAGACGCCAAGACCACAATACACACGCAAAAATCTTACTGGCTAAGTGAGCCAAAGGAGTAGAAAATATTTCTTGTCCATGACTTGAACAGCTACTCGAGATTGTTACCTTGCAATCGCTAAAAGAAACACATGAGTGAAGCAGCCATTCTGATTCAGCGTTTGTCCATTACATTAAGCTATTTGGCCACTGGAAATGCTTTTGAAAGCCTGAACTTCATATGCGCTACATCTGTTCAATCCATTGGAGACATGTTTACTGCTCGGCAAAGAGACGGTAACTGAATGAATATTGCGCATTGCTGTCCACAGGCTGTTCAGTATATTGCTCAATATTGCAACTATACAGTCAAAAATATTATGCGTTATTCATTACTGCACAATATTATCCACCGCCTAGGAGTACTTCACGCACACTCTTAATGGATTATCTGGAACAACAGCCACTGCGACAGACGGGTTGTTAGATAATTGGGTGTCTATGAACTGCTCAAGAATGGATGGTAAGAGGTAATGGGAATATCCGTAGCTTCTTTTGATATTTTGGGAATTAGCCCCCACAGGACCTTAAGAAAATCAAATTTTGTCGGCCAGATGGTGATGTGGTGAGTGAGTAACATAGTAATAACGTGTCTTGGAATTAACTTCGACAGCGCGTGTAACTTTAGTAACCAAAGGTGTTCTCTGCCGTTGCTCGCGCCGATCGTCACAGCAGGCCTTGAGATTCTGTCCCAGAACACGCGGCAGAATGGCTGACCGCATACTTTTCTACGATATTGACTACACGCGGATATGTTTTTATACTATTAGAAAGTAGAAAATTGTTATCTTTACTTGGCAGCCAGTAACTGTAGTTTATCTGGTAACTGGCACTGGTGCATTTCTTCAAATGACTTTCGTCCTGTGTACTGAAGTTCGTGCAGGAATACCTGGTAGGAGGTGAAGGATCAACTCACGTTTGCGTAACGGAATGACAGAAGATTGATGCCACTGTTCATGAGTCTGCTGCTTACCATTGTGTTTATCAGAGGCCGATTGTCTGGGTCTTCAGTTACATATACTTCCTGCATAGCCACATCAACATCAGATAAGTTACGGAGTCAGAGGCTGAGGGGAGGGATAGAAGGAAGAGGATTCGTGCATCACTTATTCCCTTTTCTTCTCAGTCATTCTATACCTGATTACGTTCATTTCATCATTATTATTTTTATTATTTATCACCTTTATGCAAGGTATTTACAATTGCAGTATGTACCTGAAACAAACCGCGTTCCTAGGGTATGTAGTGTTGCAGCTATTCTATTGTTACAACAGACCTGTATGGTACATGTAATACTATTTCCCATGATAAACGTTTTGTACTTCACATTAGTACTTTCCGATGTGCTAGTGCCAAATATGGTTGTTTTTGTGTAGCTCCTTGACGTCATGATTTCCAGATATGGCGCTGAGGTATTTTCTGAATGATTTTGAGATTATATTATTATTATTATACTGTCGTTATTATTATTACCATCATTACCAGATACGACGGTCTTCTGTAAATAATAATAACAATAATAATAATAATGTCCCCATATATAATATCTGTGGTATGATTGAGTGACTGTGAGCCCCCCTCCCCCCGCTGTTCCCTGTGATTTATACGCTGAGGCTGAAAGAACAGTTCAGCACAAAGTATGTTGTGCAACACAGTCTCTCCTGTGTCAAGTACGAGCAGAGACAGTTTAGCACCTGTAAAATAATACAACATATAAAGTTTAAATTGTAAAGTTGAAATAAGCTCGTGGTAGTCCAGTCAGTACAGTGACTAGCACCCGGTTGGACGACGGAGTAATGTGGAAGGATTTCCGGCTAGGACACGGGATATTTGTCTTCTCCAGATCTTCCAGGACGGCTCTCTGGCACATGCAGCCTCCTCTTCTGGCCTTTACGCCTGGGGTAAAGCGGCTGGGGTGTCAAGCTAACCATTCATCTCCATCTAGCACAGAGGTTAAGAATGAGTGGAGCTATAAATTGGATGCCTTCATATTATTTTCTGGAGTGGTGCATAGGGCACTGTTACGGTTTCCGTACAGAGAGTAATTTTCATCGCCGGTCTGCTAGCTGTAGAGCGGAAGACATCGTTACTGCATAGCGATCTATGATGGCGTCCGCTGTATAGTTCCTACCCCGACGAAGAAATAATCGCTGTGTGTTCAGACACCGCTGGGGCTAAATCCCGTTAACACACGATATAGTTCGGAGGTGAGCGACCGCGTCTATTGATTAAAATAATTATAATTCGGAAATAATGAACTGGAAATTAAGGAGGCGGTTATGGCCCGTTTTAACTTTGTGTCGCAGCATTTGTCTGGAGTGACAGGAGGTATGAGCATGAATCAAGGGCGGATAGATTAGGAATTGTAGACGTCACTGTTAGCGCCCACTGAATAAGTAGATTGAAATAGTGACGCTTCTGATTTGTATGCAGAAAGTGCTTGGTTCGAATCTTGGGTGGGGGAAGAGGCTGTCCTGAATAATATTTTCGTGGTAGCCCTCATTTTCTCCAGGCAGATTACGGGATTGTACGTACCTCAGATTACGGGGTTGTACGTACCTCAGATTACGGG